>VZTL01060018.1:44736-67749 GCA_013400535.1 Scopus umbretta
AGACTACATTTACTAAATGACCCTGCAAAAAAGCAGCCTTGTATTACAAAAATGCAAGCAAGTAGCTAAGGTGAAATGGCTACTCTGCAATCAGCCTTGTTGCATACACATGGGCCAAAAAAACTCCCCTCAGGCTAAAATGTTTTGAGTTAGGTTCATAAATCCTCAGTTTAAATTTAGCATCAGGAGGTTTCTGGAGCCTAAAAGACCTTTCAATATCTGGCCCCTAAATGAATAGCTTGGTCCTCGAAAGCCTAAGCACCTTAAGCATTTCTCACTGACTTAAATATGTTCCATAGGTCTTTTGAAAATCAAATCGTAGTGGGCATACCAAAAATATGACTTCAGGGTTCAAACTGTACTTTCATGGTTTTTTAAGTGTTGATAAATACCTGTAACATAGAATGTCTGTCTTCTGGGAGGCTACCAGTACTCTCACAGTCCATCCAGGGAATGCATTGGGTGGCCTATCCTGATCTCTCCTTCTAGAGCTGAGCACGCTACACACTGTGTATACACAGGTATTGCCACGGGTCAGTGATACTGTAGCTCAGAGGGAGCAATGCTGTCTCTACAGTCCACCATACAAACCTTACAGGAACCTCAGTTCCCAGCTTCTTTAAGTGACTGTTCCTCCCAGGACACAAATGTGAACAGGCTGGAAGTGGGGAAGGAGTTAAAGCTAATGCCTTTCTGTCATTCAGGTCAATCCTTTTATAGTCACACCAGGCGTCATAAATTCACATTCCCCTTTGTGCTGGGCAAGGGGAAAAGGTAGGGTGATACATCTTTAAGTACTGAAGATGAGATCATCGTCTTTTTATAGAAACTGAAATCATCCAAAAGCTGCACAGCAGCAGGCTGAGTGCATTTCTCAAGCTGCATGGAAAGAGCACTATCTGGGAATTTCTTTCCAAATGAAAAGGGGGCACATACCCAGCCAGATCTTATCTTGAAATAGAACTCCTAGACACTGCTTTTATTTCTTGGAGAGAACTGAAGGCTTGCTGGTTTTATGTTATCACTTCTCCAGTCATTTAATTCCATCCTTGCAGTCATGAAAGTGAAAACCAGGTCTTTCTTTTCCCATGGGGTATGACTGAGAAATCATTATAACACTTTGAATCTCATCTCAGAAAGGAAAAATCTGTTGCAGTTATGGGGCTATTACTGATCATCAGGATAAAGCAATAAAGCCATATAGAAAAGTATCCCACCCTAATACTGTTCATTATCAGATAGGCACATAAGAAATAGTGAATATTGTTTGTAAAAAAGGCCTTGCCCCCCATGCAAGCACACACGTAAACTCTTGTGTAGACACAGACTTACTCATATAGCCTGAGTCAAATGTGGGTTAAGCGTGGCCAGGCAGAGGCCACAACTAGGATTCCTGCAATAGTGATGATAACATCACAGGGCACATTTGCAGTCATGGCTTACCCCCTATAAAAACTCCAAGAATGTATTCTAAAATTAGCATACCACAGGTGTATCTATAAATCAAAGTAATGCCTACGTGTAAGCACGCGTTGTGGAACCTGAGCGACATCACTTTTTTTCCCCTGACTGTTCTGTACCTTGCATTGCTTAGTATAAGTCATGCTAGAATCAGCTTTTCTTGTGGTTCCTAATTTTAGCAAAGGTTGAGTAGTTTCGTGCAAGAACCGAATACGTCGTGAGGTTTGTCTTTAACTGGTTTCATACACTGTAGCTACGCCTGGCAGCGGTGAAACAGTCCTTAAATCTTAGTGAAAGCTCACAGAGACGTGAAGTTATTTGCCCAATGACATGTTGCATCAGTGGCAGCCAGAGGTCAGGTCTAGCTCCCCAGACTGGCAGTCTGGTATCTTGTTCACCAGACCCCAGTGCTTCCCCATGCCAGTTCAGAGGGTAGGGTTCAAACAGGATTTTAATACTTGGTGTAAGTGGGACAGGAAGGGGTGGGGAGTGCGACGTGTTGAAGGTCTGTGAAGGTCTTTACTTGCAGTAAAGGGGCAAGGAGATGAAGCGCGGCTCTGGTGTTCAGTGGCTTAAGTCTGGATGCCACCTCTCTCTCTCAGATGCCCTGAGGCACAAAGGAGATAAGATGGCTGTGTAGGGTGACAACTATAAGGAAGCATTTCTCTTGGTCGTTAATGACCCTAGACTGTAACAATAAAAAAAGCCCCATAGTACAAGCATACATACTGGGCTGATGGATCCTCACATAGACCAGAAGGAGCCTTTGCAGCTCCTTAGCCACATCCAGTTCAGGCTATCTCAAACTGCTCCACAGCTTAGAAGCCCCATTCCACTGTGACCTACGAGTAACCAGTGGGACAAGCTGCACCAGCAGACCTGGCTGTCCTTAGCCATTCTGCAGCACCACCAGCTCTGAGCCAACAGGGAGGGGAGGGCTTCCCACACGGAGTGCCTCAGCCTGTGGGAAGGCAGAATATTATACAAACCACTTTGCTGATTTGAAAGCACTTCTAAAAGCCAAGTCCTGCATGATCCTTCTGGAGAAATGTAAAGCAAGGGACTGACTGAGAGAAACGACCTCACCTAGTTTTCAAAACCAGTGTGTTTGTGTACACATGCAGTCAAATCACGACGTTACTTTGACTTATATTTGCTGAGTTTTACTATTGTACAGGCAAACCACTGCTATATAGTATTACAGTGTAGGTCCTATTAGGAATGACATAGATCAGAAAGCCACAAAAAGAAAAAGGCAATTACAGTAGAATGTGAGCCTCATTTCTGAAACAGTGTATTATTTCATAGCTGGCCTTTCAGTTTTGACTTTCATAAGCCTCAGAAAATCAGCTGTGAATTTCACTCCACCTTCATTAACAACCAAACCCCAAGTACTCTGCATGCTATGAAAAGCAGATAGTCTGTCTAAGATAGTAAATATCATAAATCTTTATTACTAACACATGGCTATATCCTTCACACTTGTAGACTGGCACAGCTCCATTGGTATACAAGCAATACGTCCCAGCTTAGAAGCCAACCTTCAAAATCTTATCCCAAGGACAGTCATAAAACAGTCACTATCAATTTAAAGAAGGTTTGTTTCGTCTTCCTCTCATTTTTTTGGGTCTATTTTTATCAAAGGGAAAGCCCTCCTTTTATGTGTTTTTGTATGAAACAAAATGTATGTGATGGCTTTGCATTTGATTAGTTTATTATAGTTGCATTCTCAAAGTTTATTTATGGCAGGAGAATGTATTTTAATTGCAAAAATATACAGAAATGTTCAGATTGCAAAGTCAGTCTTTCATTATATCTTATTTTCATTTTAACTTGGGCTGTAAGTTAACTCATAGAAGATGGATTATGACCAGTAAATGAAATGATTACTGATACCTTGTTGTATCTTCTGTAATCGTTGCCTGACCCTCTGTCTTACTATGATGAATTCTAACTCATTCTACCATGGAATAATCAATAATCTTACAGACATTCTTACAGTTCTCATCATAACTGTATCTGATTGTTTCAAAATCAATAACTGCATTTTCATACAATTTATCTGAGAGTGATAAATACTCATTTAACATTAGAAGGTCGAGGCACAGAAAGAATAAAGTAAAAAAATTACACTTATCTGGAGTACCCCCTATGAGAAAGTGAGAACTATGTATTTTTCACCTCTACTGCATTTTGTGTCATTTGTTCCAGGCATAAAAAGCACAGGCTTCAGTTTCAACCAAGTTGATCTTCAGGAGACCATACTTACTGGATGCATTCTTAGTTTCTGCAACATCTGAAGCAGAGAGATTGTAGGCAAGCTAGTTCTTTACACAATCCTAAATCAACCAAAAGCAGCTCCAGGTTGGGGGTCAAGTGTTAGAAATAGATGCATAAAGTGAAAAAAGCTGCTTTCAGGTTGCACAGATTGTGTTAACACAGGCATCGCAGAATTTCTGAGCACTTGAGTTGTGCTACTTTGTTTTTTCTCATGCTTTTTTTATGCCACCCATTTTTAAAATGTTGACCAAAATGATTTAAAATTATGACCAGAACCCACCAATATAACTGTGTAGTTTTTATACTCAGAAGTCATCACCAGGTTTAGAACATCTTGACAGGCTGCAAAGTGCTCTGCCACTTCACCTGGAAGGAGGATCACCACTGTAGTCAGTGGCCACCCCTCATACAGACCTGCAGTTGGCAGGATAATACTGCTCTTTGACAGTAGGTTCAACAGTATTTGTTGACAGACAGTGGAACAAAAGGGCTGAAAAGAGTAGAAGTAGGAAAGAAACCTTAAGTTAGATAACAGCGACAACAAGGAATGAGTATGCATGTGTGCGTGTGCATGTGCGAGTGTATGCTTAAAAGATTTTTGTTATCTTTTCATTGACTCTTCCTAAAAGTCATCATTCTACAAGTTATAATGTGACTTTAAAGCAATCATTTCAAAGACATTGCATTGAATAGTTTACCTTTTTCTGCTGTCCAGCTAAAATATTGACTGTTCTAAAATTAAAACCAATGTCAATAAAAAGAAGGTACAGGAATACAGATGGCATCTTGCCACTGAACAATTTTAATACCTCTAAAATGAAAAGCTGTGGCTTCCTCGTTAAGGTTCATTGTGTTGCACAGACAGAAGTAAAAAAAACACAACAGAAAAACAAAGCCCAACATAACTAATTTTCTGCCTTAATTGTGTCAGGCTAGTAATAGCTGAACTGCTGCAGAGCTATGTACTGCAATTCCTTTAAAGCCATGCTTAGAGTGCAGTATGCATGTCATTAGGCAATTATATACTGCTCTGGGCTGCTTATCATACCCGTGATATCAGAGCAGGAAGAAGCACTTCCTGCACTGCCCACAGGCTAAGCTTATAATATCCCGTTAAGATGCAAGACAAATGCTGAACCATCACTGGAAGGCAGCCATAGACTGAAGCTGGATACAGATGACAGTAGAAGAGTTAGCGTTCTGACTTCAACTTCAGTGCCAAGAGAGCACATTAACTTCAGTTTTCTTTGACTGATAACAGAGTAGGAAAAGACAAAAGTTATCCCTTTAAAATGTACTTATCCAGAAAATAAGCTTGGTCAAGTCCTGATCTCAATTCTTGGTAATCTTGTCATGTTGTAAAGTCTAGTTTTATAAGCAGCTAATATGAGAAAACGTGCAGAGTCTTGTCCCCTTTAGCAAAATAAATGCTGTCTGAATCTGAACAGTTCTCAGTTGTACAGGTCTGGCTATGTTTTTCAGTGAAGCACATGGCAGAGAAACTTCCAACCTAGTACAAAGTTTGGGTGAACTTGCCTAGGCAGAGTTTCCTGCTAATGCTGTCAAGTCTGAACTAGCTCGTTTCAAGCTCCTTGTGGTATTTCTACACATTATACACTGTAGACACATGGAATTCTTGAAGCTAGAATGATAAGCCAGATTCAGCACTGTTCTTGTATAGTCACTTAACCAGTGCAGAATAAATAATGCAGCCATTCTGATTTGTTGCTATTTTCTGTCAACCTTCCATAATGAAAAAACATCCACAGAGATGGTAAGTTATATCTTGGTTTCTTTCAGTTGTTTGGAAACCACAAACCATCATACATTTGTGTCTCAACATACAGGAAATGACTGTTTCCCAAATAGTTATCAAAAATTCAGAGTTGCAGGTTTATTTCCATTTGAATCAAATACTGATGTCATAAGGAACGTATATTTCTGAGGATTTGTTTATTCACAAAAATTCAGCTAAAAGTCTGTGAAAGGAAACAATAGTTAACCATTTCTTTGATCAGAAAGACCATCAAATATGCTTCTCCGTGTTTTCTCATGCTCTTATCAGTACCTTCCCAAGCTTTCTGCTGACTTGCATAGCTCATTTTATATACACTCTGCTATAAAGTATCTTAACATTTTCTACAATCTACACAACAGTGTCTTCAGCAGACCTTCCACTGTGTGCAACTGTCTACCATGGGGAAGGAAATATTTCTTTCATTTTGCCTCTTAGTATATCCATTTACTGTGATTATGTTTGCTATAATCTTTGCATCAGATTCACCTAATGGCAGCTATTAGCATCTTTCTCATTTATTTCATTACCATAAGTAAATACACAAGTATATTGTAGCACAGAGACTAAGGAAAAAACGTATCTACTGTACCATTTCACTGAAGAACAGAAAACCAGTTACTTCATATTTTTGCACACAGGGTATTTACTTTGCAGAAAGGTTCTTACATCTATGAAACAGTAGAAGGCTCAGTAAGCCCTTCAAAATTTAACCAGATTTTCAAAAGTGCTGAAAGATCAGAGTTTTATCTGACCAACACCAACAACTCCCTACCTTTTTTGGAGTTCAGCAACCACAACTAACGCTTATGAATATTTGTCATCATTCTTTCAAAACACATCACTGCCAAATGTACAGAATACTTTTGAAAACCCCACTTAGCTGTGGGCATTGAGCTACTTTGAACATCCTGGCCAAACAAGCATTTAAGCAGTGTGCTGTGCAATGGCTGTCTGTACTGGTGCAAACTTCATGTACAAATCACAATCATTTAGAAATTTGATTTCCTCCCAAGTTCAGGATGTTGATTGTCCTACCAAAATCTTGCATCTCCTTCTACACCCTCATTTCCACAGAAGCATACTGAACAGACACAGAAATCCATAGCCTGGGCTGGCTAGGAACAACAGTAACATTTGTATGGACAATAAGTGTATAGGGTGAGAATACAGCCCTGAGCACTAGCACGCAATTGTCCATACAATTTAATTGTTAGTACAGTCAATTTGCATGCTTTCAGCCTGGACCAACAGCCATCTCTCAGACATCGCAAGCAAGTTAACGCAGCTCAGACCATTCCTAGCAGGGAAATTTGGAGGTACCCATATTTGAATAGCAAGACAAATATTTCATGACATGTTTCTTTCTTGGTACAAACCAAGCGCTTGAAGTTAGAAGCACAGGAGGATTTTTGCTCCCACTTTCAGGAGTCACCATTGTGGTATTGCATGTACTCTATGGCCCTTTTCATGAGGAAACCATGAAACCAATGTTCTTAAATACCACTAAATTCACAGGTGTTTAAGGGGTAATTTTGTGTGGTTGCACCTTAGAGGCTCTGTTCAGACTATCACCCCCCACTAACAAGGGACTTTCAGTTGGATCTCTGAAGGACACAAAAGGAGCCGTTTCACTTTTCTTTGGTCAGAGCCAGGTGAACTCCAGTCCTTGCTGCTTTTTCCTGTGCAAGGGAAAAATAAATGACTGCTCTTCAGTGGGTTTTTCTGCCACTTTCTTCTAGTTACTGTCATCCATGACAGATTCAAGTCACTCAGCTTTTATGATTTCATATAGGCACAATCAACAAGCTCTCCTGTTCTTAGCCTCTTTCTGTCCCTTGAACTTTTAGGATTTGCAACAGGTTCAATCACTCATTTAAAACACTGAAGGAAGTAGTTGAAAACACTGCAATGTCTGCTAAGAGATCTACATCTAGCATGACTCTACTTAGACCCAGCTGATTATAGCAATGTACATTTGACAAGGTAAGGGCTGAGGACAACTTCTGCTATCTACGGAAATTAATGTGCTCAGGAACTACATGAAATTCCATTGTTTAATCTCACCTTGAAAGTAGTCCTATGACTGGCTGAATTTCTTAAATATAGTAGATACTATGGGTTAAAGATACTGTATCTTCGTTGGCCTGTTAGGACAAAATAATTCCACTACCACACTGTTTCCTGAATATAACCACACTAGAATTATCAGTATTTTCTTTGCTCTCAGATATTATGTGCTAGGTAGTGGGCCAACATGGGAAATCTGAATAGTCATGCATCACGGCTTGCTCCTGAATACCTAAGACATTTCAGTAAAATTAACATCACAAGTGCTGTGCCCATTTCGTCTGTTTCTAAAGTCTTCCTCATTACAGGAGTGGATACTAATGAATGAGAAATAAATCCAAGGTCTTCTACTTCAGAACAGCACTTCTCCTGTCAACTGTCTGGAAACAAGTGGAAATATCATTAATGTGATCCATTCTTCACTCCAGAAATGGGATGAGACACCTGGATGCAGTTACCTAGTATCATTAGCATCACTTGTCATTTTGACTAGATCATGAGGACCTAATACAAGGCAAAGCTATTTTTTTTTTTTAATACACTTTTGACAGTGCAATTCCAAATCACATTCTTATTGGCAATAGAAGGAGCCAGGTCCTGCTCTGCTGTTGGGCTGAAAAAGCTAGATTATTTTCTGTCACTACATTTGTCCTTCCAGACCAAGATACAGATATGTTAGTAGGACAAGTATGGGAAAGCTTGTGTCATTCACGGCTTAAATAGGGAGCTTCCTCCTTTTTAGTATTAATAAATATTTTTATTATTAATATTAAGGCACTGCCTAGAGGATCCATCATGCTAAATGATTCTATGCTAGGCCCCATACACATCTGAGTCTCCTGAAGGGGTGGGGAAAAAAAAAAAAAAATCACTACTTTCCATCTATGCAAGTTTGACACAGAAGAGGTTGGACAAGGAACAGAGGCACACTGGTCTAAACGGACACATTCAGGACTGACCAACATGTCAGTGGCACAGTCAGGAGCAGAATCCAGTTTTCCCACATTCCTAGCTTGCAAAAGTATTTCTGATCTTTGCCATGTATGGATTGCAGAGCCTCATTACCTTGCTGTAATGCAAAGTAGCAATCACAAAACACCCAGCAGAACAGCTCATGCTGCGGAATAGCCAGCAATACCTCTGAAGGTCAGAAAATTCTCTGTTGCTGCAATAAGTGCCAGCATCAGGTACGGTTGTGAGGAAGGTGGAGTTTCTGCAGATTTAATGAGGAACAATCTGTGAATTCATCTGCCCTGAACATTTTTCAGCCTATGCTAATGACCAGATGCTACCTGACAGCGAACTGCAAATTCTGGTGTAGGCACATTTGAATGCATTGGAAATGTTTCTGTAGCGACCATGCTACTGTTTTGTATTCGCTGTGCTCTTCTCATCTCTACCTGTCCATTTTAACTTGTTTTATGGCTGAATCATACATTCTTTGAGAAAGAGTTTGTATTTCTGTTCTGTTTGTATAATACTTAGCACAAAAAGGATCTGGGAATAATAATTACCATTGTTATGGTAAAAATAACAGCATTTTTCCATTATAGCCAGGAAATTGCCTGGTCTCACTCACAAAACCATTTTTTGCTGTTCTTTTTCCTTTCTTCTCATTTTCCTTACAGAGTCACCCATTTTAGTTGTTTATAAAAGAGCTCAGGTTCTCTCTCATGTACTTTTTCCAGGTATTATCTCAATCTGTGTAAGGAGGGCAATCTCCGAGATGAAGACATGTTTTCAGAGTGCTCCTTAATCCCTGGTGCACATTCAGAATGTGTCAAAAACCATGTGATAGAGCTATCACCATGGCAGAAAAATGTTGAATGGTTCTCTGATAGAAAGTTGTGTTGTTGATTCTCCCTCCTCCCGAGAAAGGCAGGGAGGAAAGAAATAAGGGAGTTCTGTGAAATGTCATCTGGTCCAAACAGTCCAGTGCAGCTATATATATATATATTTAGTTAAAGAGATTTTGGTTAAACAAAGGAATATATTTAGTTTGAAAATAAAACCTTTGAAGGAATTGGTAACAAGTATTTCAATTAGCCCACACTGTCATGGCATCCCCCGAGGTTGGACCACTTGAGAAACAGACCCACACTCCTCTATACCAGTGTTAGTTCCAAAACAAAGTGTCCTATTGTCAGGCTGATGTATTTTACTGTCAAAAAAAAAGTAGTCAACATTCACTGTGGCAACCTGCTGTTGTATCCAACCAGCAATATTAGATTGTTACATATACCTACCACATGCAATAATAGCTATTTTAATGCAAGATGATGACATTTGTTGCAACATCAGCCCCTTGTGCTCCTGAGGGCTAAGGGAATATTGCTTCAAAACTTCTTTACATTGGCACACGTTTCTCATGATTGAAAACCTCTCCAAGGTCACACACTGGTGAATGACTACCAAAAGTAGCTCTTGTCAGGGTGCTGAGGCAACTGGCTGCTCTGCAAGAGGAGAGCCACAAGCTGCAGGGGATCCCCATGGGGCTGGCAGCGCAGGGTTGTCATCTGCTGGAGCCTGTCCCACCAGCCATGGAGCAGAGCAGATCTGAGGGGTGCCCAGGGACAGTCCATAATCCAGAACATCAGGCAAGTTCATGGCAACAGGCTGGAAAGTCTAGATCACAGGTCTGGGCCAGTGTCCAGGTCAGAAGAGTACATCACCAGGCACTGGCATGGCTGCAGCAAAGCTCAAGCTATTAAAGGTGCCAGCCTCAGCTTGAAAGCAGCTCCCAACAGTAGTATGAGGAGCCCCCACTGAGGCTTCTCAGCAGAGATGCTCAAGGGGAACCTATGCTGAGGCTTCTTATCTTTCTTTCAAGGCTGCCAGCTACATCAACTCTGGGCTGGCCTTGAGCCCAGGCACCCAAAGCCCCAGGGCTCCAACAGCTTGCTCAAGCAGCTTTTCAACATTTTTATGCCATGCCAGCTCCGCCTCTTTTCAAGGCTCTGCTTAGTCATATTTTTTTTTTCCTATGTGAGCTGTTAAGTCTGTTTACATTTTTGTTATACCTCTAACATTTGGAGGTGTGGTACATGGTGCTTGAATTCAACTACAGGAAGTTCCCCAGCCTGAAGATGTGATCCCCTGATATTTTCCGTTGAGTACATTTCAGTGAAGAGCCTTGGGAGACATGTTCAGCAGGTCTCATTGCTCACTAGTTTGAACTTCCCCTACTGAACTGATTTTTACCCCGAATTCTTTCCGAACTCTTCTGCAGCTTTAGAGGCTAGCATATCAAACAGAACAGAGACCCTTCTCTGTCCCCTGGACAAACTGGCACAACTGACATCCAGACAGCTGAACTCCCTTATCCTGCAGGACAAGGTGTCACCACCACAAGTCACTGGCCTGTGCAAGCCCCCAGACCACAGCTGGGAATTGTTTCCCCAGACCAAAGCTGCACTAGTGACTCTTACCAGTATGGAAGAGTTGTGTGCCATGGTTCAGGGCCAGTCCCACATCTGCTTGGTTTGCTAGTAAAGATGCAGTGAAACATTTCAAGAGTGAGCAGACTGATCTGTAAGCAGGTTTCCCTTCTCTCATGGATTGTAGGATTCATCTAGGTTTGACAAAAATGTTGGAGAATGGGGCGGGGGGTGGGGTGGGGAACAAAAGAAGAGATGGGAGTGAAGCTTGCAGCCTTCTATATGGAAGGCAGATTTTTGTGGCTGAAATGTCGGGTGACATCCAAGTTATAGCAAAGACCTGACACTTTGGGATGCTTTTGTTATGACAATTTCTTTATCTTAATTGCTGTCATGCCTGATTTTTGAAAGTCCTCCAACATCTAATTTCTAAAGCTTTATGCATAAGAAATAACTGGTCTGTTTAATCTCTTCAGGACAGGGACTATCTCGTCCTTTGTGCATGCATAATTAGACCCAGCATAATTTAGAGCCTCTAGATGTTGCATGGGATACTGGAGCATTCAAAGCTACATGGCATGGCATTTTTCCTTTAGTTTAATTTGAAAATATTACCCTTATTCTTTTCATACTGCCCAACAAATTAGTATGGTCTTTCCAAGTGGAATTGTCCTGTTCTGCCTATTGTAAAGACTTACAGCTGTGTTTACACCTCCGAACATGTGGGCCTTACAATGGGAATCCTGACCTAAGCTTATCTGCAAAGGTGCAAGCAAGCCACTCTAATAAAGCATGACATCAAACTAGCTCATTAAGAGAAACTCTAGCAGTTATCAATTACATTGTTGAATGAAAGCATTTGTCAGAGCTAATATACAGCCAAACATCCATGAACAGACAATGAAGCACTAGCTAATTACCTATGAAGTCTTTCCATTTACTTGATTGAGTTTGGCAAGTAGATACAGCATGTGAAACCACCACTCTGCAGGGACTTGATGCTTGCACTTAGAGACATTAGCTCTTCCTGACAGGAAATTGCTTTTCTCCCTTAATGTTTCCACAAAGAGCTAGTAAGAGGCAGGAAGTAATTCTGTGCATTTGGCATCTGACAGTCATAAAACTTCAGCAGTCCCTGTAACCAGCTAGGACTAGATGTAAGAGGTGGCATGCACAGTAAAGCCTTCGACTCAAAGCAACCATAGCAGCACCCCTTGGCATTCCTGACATGCAACATTTATTAGATAAAGGATTTTCCAGGACAGAAGCTGACAACCACACTTTGGGTGGATTGAAAGAGACATCTGTGAAAGAGGAAGAGACATTTGCAATACACTGTTGCTTTTGGCCTTAGGAATCAAATTCATGTTTCAGGAGAGAAAAGTTTCTGTCTACATTCATGACATCAAGCACTCACTCAATTGCTCGACAAGTAATTAGAACTGTGAAATTCAAATTGATGTTCCTCAGCTCATTTGTGTTAAATATGCTAAGGGAAGCCTTTTTTTTCAATGGAAAGAGGCATCTCACCTCCTGAAGCTCCTTAACTGCCTGTTTTTCCATTACACTACATCAGGGAAAGAAATCCCATAGCATTCTGCCCAAAGTAAGCACATAATGAGCTCCCTAAATCTAACAGATGTCTCTACCTTTTAAGCTGATCTGGGGCAAACACTCTTCTTATATTTGGCTAAAGAAGAATACCACTACATGAAGGAGTGCTGTGCTGGTGGAAACCCAGAAACCATGAATGGCCTTAGACTCTGCTGATGACATAAACCATCTCTTCCTGTTCTGACTGCTTCAGTCTGACATCAGCCTCGCTCCTCAGCACCAGCAGCAAGCAAAGGTAGAAACAAACTGTTAAAGTTTCACAACAGTCACAGCTGTGGGAAAGCAGGGCATCTCATCTCTGATAATAATCAACTTGTCATTATTTGCTTTTACTATTAACCCTGGCAAAATAATCTTAACACGTAATTCCTAGAATAGGATAACTCATTCAAGCCCAGCATTCCCCAGGAAAGTATAGAAATGTACAGCTGGCCAGTGAATAATCTGCCAGTAACAGAGAGAGCACTAGACACCGCAAGCCTTCAAATGTTTCATCTCTTTACTCCTGGTGTGACCCAGATGCCTTACAGCAGAGTGTAAGCTTGCCTACAAACAGTAAAGAAACTTTTACTTCTAAAACATACAGTCCCTCCAAAATACCATTTGGGGGATACTTTATGCATTCTGAAAGGAGGCTACAAGCCCAGTTAAGATTTATATATATGTATAAGTTGCCTTTAACAGGAGACAATGTCTGAACAATGTAGGAAAACACACATACACCCTTCAGAAGTAAAACCATAATGTCCAGCCAAAGAAAGCTCTACTGTATTTCAGATAACTTCTGGTTTATGTGAACTACTGACAAGCCTATAGAAAAATGGAAAACTAAACTAATTTCACTACAGTTCAGATTGGTGGACCCTTGGATAAGGCATTATATATTCTAGACTTACGCTTTTATCAACATGCTTTTAAAAAGTCTACTGAAATGATTAACATCCTCCTTTGGTTTTATTGAGCTTAGTGCAGGGTTTATCGCATGAAACATAATGGCCTGTGATGTACAGACAGTTAAATGAGATGAACTATTGGACCATTTTGTCCTTAAACCTCTGTATGTTGCTAGACCTATGACTATAGAACAGCAAGGTGAACAAATAAGAGCAGTAAGTTCTCTGCTTGTTCAGCAGATACCAGTTATTTATATTTCCAGGTTTAGCATTTATCTTTCCCATCAAAGCATCTTTATGGTGAACATGTTTACCAGTCAAATGACCATGCTCATCTGCACCATAAGTAGATGAAATAAGCCAATATCACTCAAAATTTGTCACTTCAGCCTGGGCATTGTTTAGTACTTGATGATTAAAGTTAAGCACCTGGGAAAGTATATGCAGAACAGGGCCCTAGGGCAAAGGGACTCAAGACAGTCATGTTCAAGAAGCAGGACTGAGAAGAGAACAGTGTCTTGGAAAGCAAGAAGTGATGAACTGATAGAAGATGCAGGGTTTGAGGAGTTGGAAGCATGTAGCTTTCATAAGAGGGAGCAATATTACCAAAAAGTAAAAGGTCAGGGTAAAAGAAGTAAAATGGAGACCATAAGGAAGATGGTCTCAGTGACAGCTGAGAGATTTCAGTGACAGCTTGAGAGAAGCTCAGGGAGTGAGAGGAAGAAATGAAACCAAAGATGTTACCTTGATATTTAAACCACTTCCCTATAGGTTCCTCTGGAACCTCAGTAGGCAAGGAAAGGTGACAAAGATGTAAAAGCCAGCCATTAGTTTTATTACTCTAACTTTCATGATTTAGGGTAGCATTTTTTAGCAGTCTGGACATTTATTGAATGTGAAAATGTTGAAAATCAGACATTTTAATAGATCCTGAAAGCATTAGTTCCACTCCAATTCCACCAAGGAGTTTGGCAGCATATGCAGCATACACTTAAAGGTAAGCTGCTTCAGAAAGTTTGAGCTTAGTGTTGCCCCCAGCTGTAAATACCAGGCTGACATGGGATACTAGGAACTTAGCTTAGATCTGTTCACATCAATAGGCAAGGAAAAGTTAACAGGTGGAAACAGGCCATGCAAATTTAGTTCAGTTGACACGGAATGTTTGCATCTAGGTTCAGAATTATTTTAAGTACTTCATTTCTCTCAATAGTCAGCTTCTGCTGAGAATTTCAAAGTGCCAGCAACTGTTATTGAAGTATTCAGTTAACACCACCCTTACATGGGTGGGGAACCCAGAGCTCCAAAACAAGGTGAGTAGCACTGAACGCTTATGATTATGTTATGATTTCTGCAGACATGTGGTATGTCAGTGACAAAATGCAAGAGTCCTTATACTTTTTGCCTCTGAGTTCACTGTTCTAGCTTTTTCATAAAACTTGTGTCCTTCATTGTCACTAGTTACACCTGTGTAAATTATTAAGGTCTGTGCTGAAATACACCTACTACTCTTCAGATTCCTTTTACTATATGAAGGTGGTCTTCATAAAGGCTGACTTAATTTTCAGTCCAGGTTTCTTTTTGTAGCCATTACTAGAATTTCAGATTTTTTTTTCCCACCAGAATAAATGATCTTTCTGCCTCAGAATAAGCCAAACAAACTGATAGGCAATTTGTGCCACTTAAGCCAGCATAAAGCTTCTTGCACTTTTACACCTTATGGATTTAGTGCCAACCACTGAGGCAAAATTAGTCTAAAGAAATCCAGACTAACACAATAGTTTAAGTGACATACTAATTCCTGTGTCCATGTAAAAAAAAAACACCACAACACAAAACCAAAACACCCCCCAGAATTATACCAGCTAGAGGCTTGGCTAAGCAAGAATTTAACAACTAGTGCATGGTATCATTAGAGACACATTTGTCAAATGTACTGGTCTGGGAGGCTAGGTGCTGGCCTTCTGATAAAGCAAGTTCTTGGTTCTGGACTTTTTCTGACCTCAAAAGTCCCTGTCTTTCCCTCTGCTGCAGTTTGCCTTCTCAATCTGTTAATTTTTGTGTTTAGTAAGGACCAGCTTTTTGCAGCTTTTTACTCTGTTTGGATTAGTAAGGTCCAAGGCTTCTTGAAATATCCAGGTCTTACCAGGATTTAAGTCTTATTTATCTATTTTCTTATGTTTCACCTTGTGAGGATAAACTTGCTTAATTTTATTAAATAAATGTTAACTTTCAGAGGTACCAGTGATTCAAATACAAGGCATAACTTTCCAGGCATTGCTGTACATAAAACTTACTGCATAACACACTAAGAGTACAAAGTGTGACTATCAAGATACATGGCCTGAAACTAGGAGGTAAGTGTTTGTAATTAAACTGGATGAACAACAGTAAGAATGATTTGAAGTGATCATAAATCGATGTTGGGAACTCACTAGATGGGTACCAGTTTAATACATACAGGTATAATTTCTATAATTTTCTGCAAGAACAGCAGATCCCGTGATTTATAAAAACATTTCTTGAAATGAGTATGGCTAAGTTCTCAAAAGTCATAATCACTCTGGGCACTAATATTTATTATTTACAAGCCACTAAACCATTGAGGCCATTTTCACAGGTTAAGGCTATAACTACCCTAGCTAACTGCATTTTCTCAGTTCACTGCTGGTGAATCATTAGCACTGGTAGAAAAGGAAGATCTCATGGAGACAACTGAGTGGGCTTAATACCTTAGCATCTAACCTTGAGTTAGTGTGGAGAAAAATGCATAATGTCATCATGAATGAGATACTCAATCACCAACATACTGTTGGAGATCCATCTTCAAAATAAAATTCCCGTTTTCACAGGTTTCCTTCCCCCCAACTCTGACCAAAATAAAGATCTTTGTTTTGACTCTTGAGCAAAAAAGCGCAACATTTCATATACTTTCCTTTAAGCATGAATATTACCTTGAGCCTTCAGCTTCTTTGTTTTGCTTTACAACTAGAACACAACTTCTCCATTACAAAATTAGAGATTGAGCTCCTTGCACATTTAAGTGACTTGATGCCTTTGTAAGAGACATTTACCATCTATATTCTACAGAGGCATAAAGAAAAAATATTAAGCAAGTTCAAAAACCACAAGATGAAGTCCCAGCCTCACTGACACCCACTGGCATCTTCCTTTTACAAGCTTGAGTCAGGCCAAATTTCACCCAAGATCTTCCTGACAATAAAATTGTTTTTTCTAAGCAGGAAAGAATTTCTCTAATTTGAAACTTGATTTCCCTGATTTGTGTATTATATATATATTTGAGTACCAGAATATTTTGCAAACATTAAGAAATACTCTGATTAGATGTCAGCAAAAAAAGAGGGTCTGAGCAGAGTTCAGCCAGGTGACCTGTAGAGAAAACCTTTGTCCTAGAAGTAAGTGTTGCAAATTACCTGAATTGTCTTGAATGTAGTTGACCCACTCTGAATGTTTGTTTGAGTAACCATGAATCCAAAGAAAAAACACCATACCAAGTTCTTTATCTAAGGCTGCTGCTTGTGCCGTTTATTAGAGCAAGCCAGCCTATAAAAGCAGATCTTCTGCAGAGTACAATTTCTTTTGCTCTCCACTCACAGGTTCTTCCTTATTTTGCCTGTTATTTTAAATATTAACTAATATTCATTAAAATTAATACTGAAATACTAACATCACTATATAATATAGTATAATCAACATAACATTAAAGACAGCAGAATAAAAATTACTGTTCTAGAAAAACTGTAAGCTTTTCAGATATTCTTTTTGTTAGATATTTCTAAAAAATAAAAGATTCAATTGTTACAACTTGCATTCATATAATTGTTACTCGTTCTTAAATTTTATTTTGCCCTAATGTTTCTAGCAGTATACACAAAAATTCAGGAGCTTAAAATCCCATTTCCAATACAATTATTTAGAAATTACTGCTGAAAATTCAGTTTCTTTTTTGAAAGTTATCACACATCTTTTCCCAAAAGAATTAAGAACCAATTACTACATTCTTTGCAAACCGTGCATTATTTGATCACTTCTCTGAACAAGTAATTTCTTTTATACCCTCTATTACTGTCTGTTAGGATTTAACTTTCCCCTTAAGGCAGGCTGAAGCTTGTTCTTTGTTGTTGCAAACAGATCTTGCATAAGCCTTCAGCATCATTTGATGTGGACAGCAAACATGCAAGATCCCAGCAGCAGCAGCCAGACTGGTGCAGCATGGTGTTACACAAGGTCAGTTCACAACTCTGACTCATCTTGCTGAACCACTGCAGACTCACCACCTAGTTCTCTTCAACCAGACATGTCATCTCAGAGGATATAGGTAATGCTTGACCACTCTTTTATACATTCACAGTTCAGAAATCCTGCGTCCCTAGGAGGTAGACTACATTTCCTTATCTGTCACTGCTTATGGACTCAAGGCTTGCAAATATATATATATACATATGTATATATATATATGGTTAAAGAGCACAGATTCATAGAGACAAGACAGATAGCAGAAGGTAAACGCTTCAAGGAGCTTGGCAATACATTAGCGTCAAGTAACACTCCAATGAAAAGCAATGCTAAGTTTGTCACTGCTTTGGACAGACTTCTCGGCAGATACTTGGCCTGTACAAGCTCCACGTTACCTCCGCTGTCTGAGGCAGCTTCCCAGCCAGTTCAGTCTTTTCAGCAAAATCCTGTACCCTGAATGCAAAGCCATACCCAGACTGGCAGGGGCTGCCTTCCTGCAACAGGCTTGCCTTTACCAACAGACTGCCCCATTTCCTCTTAGGCAAGAGCTTAGCTATATAACAAAAAAATAATTAATTCCTACTTGAACTTCAAATTTGCTGAGCTGATGGAGGGCTTGGGTTGGGTTCCAAAGTGGTGAGGTGTTTCTGGATACAAGTACAGTTCAAGGAAAACAGTGAAACAGGGAGTCTGTGCAAGTGGCTTATAAACCCCAGGAGCCTGCTACCACAAAGGCTACAGTTCACATCTCAGTCCTATTGAGATAATTGCACTCTCAGGAGCAGCACAGGAACACTTCAGATAAAAGGCTTAGGTGCAGAAGGCTCAGTGATTTTTGGCTGCAGGAGAGAGGGATCAGGCTGGACTACAAGCTATTCATCCAAGTTCAGACATAGTTTCTACTCCTACAATGCAAGGCTGAGCATCTCTGGCTTCTGTTCAGCATATCCCATGGCAATGGACTGATGAAAGTAGTGACAAGATGACAAGAGTAGTACAAAGAAAGTAGGAAGGACAAAAAAGCTAAACAGGTAGAACACTTCTAACTTCAGAAATACATGACCTTAAAGTACTCTGATGTGCCTTCAGAGGAATAAATACAAAAGATAATTTTAGCTGAAAAACAGTCTTGTAACATTCTATAGATAGAATTTTCATAAGCTTTAATTGTAGGTTTAATCTTGGGAGGAGAATTAGTCCTGTGCTGAACACTAGAAAGTTCCAGAAGTAAGTTTGAATTATCTTTCAAGCTGACCAGTTTAACCCAATTTATAATGGGAGGCCAAAACCCGCTGTGTCCTAAGTCAAAATGCCTTGATGCCATTAGGGAGGCAATTACATAAGAATTGCAGAATTCATTTTTTGCATTAAACTCACTGGATAGCCCAGTGACCCATGAGCATGCCTTCAGCAAAAAGCAGACTGCTAGAGACAGAGATACCCCAATTCATAACTAGAACATGATTAGAATTTTTAAGCAAATTGCTTAATCTCTTCAGCGCAAAAGTGCATTTCATGCCCTGTATCTTTAAGTGGATATTGCATTCATTTGCCACATGTAGCTGTTATAAGTCTGAATTCATTATTACCAGTAGAGAGAGACATTTAGCAAAATGACAGTACTTTGCATGCTTGTAATGGGTTAAATAGGACTTTCAAAGCTTCAGAATTACACAATCTATTCCTGCAAAAGTTTATGCACATATAGAGCTTGAAGCACATAAGTAACACTGATCTCTGACAGGCTATAAGTAACTACACAAGTTTTGGTAGGGTCACTACAGTAAGGCATATATAGTATAGAACTCATCCATTAGAAATACATTCAAATGTATTAGATGAGCCCATACCTGCTAACTTGCAAACTCATTTTAATTGTTAGATATTCGCACACCATGTGGTCTTATTAACATGCAAGGCATATCACTATTAGCTGCTACTAAAATAAATATAGTAAGGAAAATATAACCTCATATAAATAACTTGCTTGACTTTTGTGTAAGCATAGGAAAGCTTGGCTATTGCTGACTAATTCAAAAGACATATTTCACAACATTAAGACAGCTAGTTATTTACTATGAACTTGAAGGTTTCATATTGATTTAGGTTTCTGCTGTTTTTAACAACCTAAGTTAAAAAGATGCATCCAGCCTAATCTCTGACCCACAGACTCTCCATCTTATTCATCAATATACATATTTGATATCGGGACACAAAGTGCATTTGCTATATAAGAAAGCACAGGAATCTATTGTCAAGGCACTGTGCAGGCTGGCAGCTCCCTTGGGGGCCAGAGAACTGGCAGGAGATTCCCAGGCTGGCAGGGCCTTTGAGGGCCACAACTGAGCACTACAGAACCTAAGCAAGGGAACAGGGTAAAATCAGAAACAGGTCAAAAGGTACCACCACAGTCACAAGGCAGGTCCATGGTCAAGCTGAAAAGTCCATCTGCAGGCCAGGGTCCAGACCAACAGCATCCATAGCCAAACACAGACACAGCTGTAGCAGAACTAAAGCCCCACACTCCTTCACCATAGCTCAGGCAGAGCCTCAGGGCTGAGATTAAATGGAGTCCCCAGCCTGTGAGTGTGTGTGGAGGCCCCAGGTGAGACTGGTCAGGGCCATTAAGGCCTATTAGTGCCGCCAGGACCCTAACACCCATTACCCCTTTGCAAGACAGAGGATTTATTATTTTGTGTGTAATTGAGTTCAGCGAGAACATGCACGGTAGGATAGGGCTCTTGATACCCATTATAGTGATAACATGGTGCTAAGTGTCAGTGAAGAAGACCTTTAGGAGCAATATGTAAAGATAGAATACAATCCCCCCCTCTCCATCACAAGTTTGGCTAGACAGAGGGGTTTGTTGTTTTAAAATGTACCATGGGATCTTTAAAAACCAAAATCAATTAGCATTTCAGATTTCTAACCGATCCTAAGGGTACTTAATCAATAGCCCCTTTAAGAAAGCACACTTTATCCCTCTAACTTCTGATCAAGAGCTGTGATCTACTAGGATGTGCACTTGGCTAGGGAGGCCTACGAGAAGAAAAATGACTGGGGATTTTGTCCGTGGGCCTGTTTTGGCAGAGGCCAGAGGAAGTTGAAGGTAGGGCTAGGAACTGACTAGGGGCAGGAATACCATTTTGTTATACAAAAGGCCTGGATGGGGCAGTAGAAGGTTTGCTTAATTGCCTTTCCTAGCAGGGTTGCTGGAACTTTAGGGTGGGTGTTCAGGGCTCAGCAGAGGGGCTGAACTGCTGGAGGCTCTGGAGAAACTGCTGCAGGGTTGTCTGCTGGCTGGTGACACAACGAGTGTCAAGTATTTCCATGTACCCCTAACAAGATAGTGGTGTTGGGATCAAGCAGTAATCTACTGGGGATAAATGCCCAATTCTTAGCTAGCACAGCATGATGCGAGGTAAATGAGACCACGAGCTCCTGTAGCAGCAGAGAGATTCCTTCCTCCTGTCTCAAGTGTCATACCTTGGCAATATCAGGACCAATTTGGAGGCTAGCAGAACAGGACAGTCTTCTGCTGCTCTCCCCTTTTGTAAGTCCGTGGGATAAATAACTCTAAAGCATGCATTTACAGGGCCAGTGCGTGACTGTAAACCTTCATTCTCTCTGAGACACAGAACTATCAGATTTAACAATGAAGAGGTGCTTAAGTCCCGTGACTGTATGTCCATGCTTTCCATTGCTTTGTAAAAAACTAGATATTTTGCTAGCAAAATGCTGCGTCGACTTCAAATTTCTCTCGTGTGTCCGATTCAGCGTAGGGGCCTTCCACAGAAAATACTCATCTATACCCCTGTAATGGGAAATCAGTATATGGTTGTAAATAGCATTGAGCAGGTGTCTGATTGTTAGTTTATTGGTGTCAGAAGTTGACATGAAACTGAAATTGGAAACATGGTGTAAATGTATGCTACTTTGGGGAATGATCATGCAGCATTTGAAAACTTTTCTTTCTTATGAAGCCGTGGCAAAAAGCCCGGCTCGCAAATGATGTCAACTCAAGTCTTGAGTCCTCTGTCCCCTTCTCTCCTTCCCACCACCACCTTCAAGGCCTGCTAAGTTTCAAATAGGACTTGTGAGAGAAGAAAAGGCTGCATGAGCCTTACAGTTTTTTTAGGAACCGAGGAGAGCATAAAGTAATAGTATAAACAAAAAAACATTGATCAAATTGTTTCCCAAAGAACTGGGCAGGCAGTTCTATTGCTCTCCATCTGTGGCTTAGCGAATCCCTAGTTTATGAGCTGAGGAAGGTTTGGCCGTTATTGGTATCTGCTGGGGACAACCGGCAGCAGCAGCGGGGCTTGGGGTCCAATCTCTGCAGCACGAGCTGGCGTATTCCCTGAGATCACCCATTGCTGACTTATGTTACACTGCCACTAGCAAGATGTGCTAATGCTAAGGGAGAGGTGACCCAGCTCTTGGTAGACACGTCAGGGGATGCCTTAGGTTGGGTTTTGTCCCCATAGCGCTGTAGACATATGGTCACAGCTGGTGGGGGGACAGGCGAGCAAGAAGGCGGCAGCAGCTCAGGAGATTTGGTGTCAGCAGGGCAGGCAGGAGAACTCTGCCTGCAGTGGCAAGGGTCTGGGGTCGAATCTGTGGGGGACAGTGAGAGGGAAGGATCGGGAAGAAGGTGCCCAGAACCCCTGACTGGAAACAAAAGATCTTGAGCTGAGAGGGACGCGGGACTGCATGGGCTGCCCTGGATGATGGTCGAGCGTGTGGCTCTGTTTTCCTTGGAGAGCCTGCCTGCAGGTGGATTTTCTTATCTTTCTGCTAGGCTTTGCGGGGTTACAGACCACCTGTTCTACTGTTTTGCCTTTTCTGCTTGGACATCCTTGGTTCTTCCCGCAGGGAAAGGTAGTTTTAACCAAGGGAGCACGTGAAAAGCAATACTCGTGGGTGGGAGCGTGGAGGAATGAGCAGGGGGTTTATCCTGGGCGAGAGGGCTCTTGCCGATGCCCTCGGAAGCCCAACCCATTGATGGTACCGCTCCTGGTTTTTCTTTTTCGTTTATAGCTTCCAGCGGAAGTTTTTCCTTCTTAACCCCCTAGAGCTGAAGGTGTGTTTGTGCAGCAAGGAGTCAGGTCTCCAGCAGGTTTGCGTCGCAAAAGGCCCGCCCAAATATTTTAGGTTTCTCGCTCAGGTACCGCCAGGAAAACCCCGCTAGGGGACGAGGCGCCCGCGGCGGGAAAGGGGGCGGGGCCGCCGGCTCTTGGCCACGCCCCCGCTCCGCCCACAAGGGCGG
>VZTL01060019.1:0-25368 GCA_013400535.1 Scopus umbretta
TTAAACCACAACACTTACACATGGAGATTTTCAAGTATTGTAAAGCCACAACAAGGGCTAAACTGAGTCCAAAAAAAGCTGGAATAAAAAACCCATCTCTGTAATGATTTTTGCATTGGTTATGAATGTAGAATACAAATACGTCTTTGCTCTTTCCTTGAACATTGAGGAAATCACACATGATGATTTAGGACTCATATTGTGGCTTTCTCTTGAACTGTTTCTCTAGGTTGTTGTTTAAAAATTTTTTTTTTTGTTTTTGCTTAACTACCCATATTTTTTTAGAAGTAAGCAATGTTTTCCTTACACTGCAGTTCTTTGTGGGTTTTTGGTCATATTCCAAACCCTTATAGACCATAGCTTTTTTTTTTTGATATGCCAGCTGGATTCAAGTTATTAAGTTTTACAAGATATGGACTTGGCAACTCTTTATTCACTGTGAGTGAAAACATAAAAAAGTAAGTAAGTCTCTTCAATGACTATTTGCATTTTCTATACACATAGTAATAAAGGTAAAAATCTGACTAATAAGTTCTTATTTCCATGAGGAATAACTTTATGAACTTAGTAAACTCAAAACTTTAACTAAACAGTACTGAGTCAAAAATCTATTATGTGGCTAGTTTGCTAGTATTGATTTGGGCTTCAGATACATTCTCACTTAGTCTATTATACCTCTACTACATGTGACTTATAGTAATATCTACTTTCTGCTGCTTTCTGCATCCTTGAATCTCATTCTATTCCTTGAATTCTTGCTGGTTTCAAAAGTTAAAATAGGCTTTTCACGCTGAGTTGTGACTGCTATTTATATATTTTCTGGAGGAGAATTTACGCTTGCCTTGCCAATCTGTAAGCAAGACAAAGTATGACAGCTTTAAAAAAGTTTCTAAATACACAGAAAGGGGAGCTTACAACTGGAAATCAAAGCAGAAGTGATAACGCATGAGAATCCTGTTGCAGGAATGTGCTGGTTTTGGCTGGGATAGAGTAAATTTTCTTCATAGAAGCTAGTATGAAGCTATGTTTTGTATTTGTGCTGAAAACAGCATTGATAATACAGGGATGTTTTAGTTACTGCTGAGCAGAGTTTCAACAGCATCAAGGTCTTTTCTGCTTTTCACACCAGCGAGTAGGCTGCAGGTGCACAAGGTGGGAGGGGACACAGCTGGGACAGCTGACCCTAACTGACCAAAGGAATATACTAAAACTTTCAGCAAACATCAAATGCATCTAAAAAGCCAGGAGTATTAGATTTTTCTGGTACATATATATATACATACCACCATATGTGTGCACACTCATGCTACCCTTAGGGATAGGAAAGAGATGGAAAAAGAAAATAAAATGAATTACTAAAACCAAAGTCAAAGGGATATAAAACTGGGGGAAGAAGGTGGGGGGGTCACTCAAAGTTATGGCATTTTGTTTTCCCAAGTAACCGTTACGCATGACGGAGCTCTGCTTTCCTGGAGATGGCTGAATACCTGCCTGCTGATGGGAAGTAGTGAATTAATTCCTTGTTTTGCTTTGCTTGCATGCACAGCTTTTGCTTTACCTATTAAACTGTCATTATCTCAACCCATGAGTTTTCTCACTTTTACTCTTCCTATTCTCTCCCCTATCCCACCAGGGTGGAGCAAGCGAGCGGCTGTGTGGTGCTTAGTTGCTGCTTGGGGTTAAACCACAACAAGAAAACACTTACCTATGTGGCCCAGGTATGTGGGGACTGTACTCCACTTGTACTTCTTTTAGACTTATCCATGAGTTTAAGTATCTGGAATGATGAGCTTTCCTTAAAAGGGAGCCTGAAAAGCTAACAAAAGCACACTACTCCGAATTCATCAAAAAGATGTCTAGGTTTTTAAAATTCATTGTTCTCATAGAAACAAACAAACAAAATATCATTTCATAGCACATATTTCCATCAGCCCATGTTCTATTAATGTTCTGCAGATGTTAAACACCTCTCTTTTACTGTTTTGCATGTTTCATAGGTCCTGTCTGTACAAATAAATAAACCAAGGTCAGGTTTGAGATGGTACCACAATTATGGTCCATAATTTTATCATGGTTATAGTCTGTTATGACTGCATGCTCATTCATTGACATGGTCTTTCATACAGCTCTGGCCAATGTCAGGTGACATTCTGACATGTGCTGCCCAGAGTTTGCCACAAAGGACCATACCACACAAACAGTGTTGATGTTGCACACTTCTCTGGGGAGAGAAGAGAGTACAGGCATGTGAATGTGAGCTAGGGTATGTCATTTTGACCTCAGAGCCAGTGAACAGTTCTTGACATCTTTTATTGACCACTACACTCTTAGCCCCAGGGACCAACAAATGATCTCCATCCTTGGAGAGAAGAAATCTGTTGGCTTCTCAAATGCTCATAAAGTCTTTCTGTCAGATTTCTAATTGCTTAGTGAAAACATAAACATCTACAGTTTCATGGAGGTTTTGCAGCCAGCATAGGAAATTCCAGTCTCAATGCCATGTCCTACTACTTTTAACACAGCTGTTGGTAGCTTCATGTTCCAAATCTATAAACTGAAAATAAAATGTGATCATAGTTACAATAATGCTATAATTTAAAGATAATTTGGGATAAAATGAGTTTTTCTGAGGATTTCTATAAAGCTGTGGAGCTTCGAAAAGATACCTGGATCAGGCTGCAGTTCTCTAACATGTAAAGTGAACATATTATTGTAGAAGGAGGAGTAGTACTGGATGTAAAGGATAATATTTGAATAAATACAAGTGTGAAAATTAATTTAGATTTTGAATTGAACAGTGACACTGGTGTCAAAAAGGGAGAATATGTATTTGTATTGATAATGCTTTAAGATGTTATGCAATAATCTAATGTATTCCATTGTGATAAATTTCTGTTTTCCAATTAAGAAAGGAACACTGTGTCAAAAAGCAGACTAATTCCCCATTTAAAGTGAAGATGGTATGAATAATTACCAGATTCGGCCAGAAAAGGGGAATTCTGTTTCATTAAAAATAGTAAGTTTAGAAAATAAGTTCTTTTCTGGGGAGTGGGGGGAACAGAAGGTGTCCTGAGAAAAGCCCATGCTGAGAATATAGCTCATGGCCTGGTGCTTATGGCTGTTATCTACTTTGTGGATGGCTGAGGTCCAGCCTCTATTATGTAGGTCACATGCAGAACATTTCAATGAATAAGCATATGTTGAATAACTCCCAGAAAACACCAACTGTTCTAGCTGTTGTTCCCACATAGAGATCAATTGTCCTGCTGTTGTCTAAGAAGCAAAACGTCAGTTTGCCATTGGGCAAGGTGCTTTACACCTGTAGAATGAAGACAGAAGATAAAATCATTTAAGCAACTTTTTGCTATAGTCAGTCCTAAACTGTAGTTATAGGGACAGAGTTCAGGCCTCTTGTGTTTCTAGTCATTTAAAAACATATTTGAATAATATGTATTTGAATGCCACGACAACATTTGCCAACAGACAGACTGAGTGTTGCGGAGTTAGTTGAATCTATGCTAGCTAGGGTTATTTCAAAGCATAGATACACCATAATATATAGGTCATCAACTTTCTCCTCTTCAACACTTGAGAAAAGCCTCTGCAGTCTCAAGTCCATTCTCCTGCTGTGAAAGGCAGCAAGACTCTTCTGCCTCTATGAAATGGAAGGATTTCTCCAGACTTCACTCCACAGACATGGTGCAAGGGTGGTACAACACACCATTTACCTTGCCAGCACTGCTGGACTCTGTGTCAACAACTGCAGGCTGAGCTGGTGGTGGCAGAGCCTATTGTTTGCTGGGTCTGAGAATTAATCCTCATCTGAGATTCAGGGTATTTCAAATATCTCCGAAAACTTTTTCATGCAGTCTACAAACTCAGACAAGCAATTTACTTCTCCTGTCGCGAAGGATGCAGAATTTCAGACACTATAGTCACAGGCATATAATATCACACTTCCTCCACTTCCTCCTCACTCAGATATAATTTACTATTATCATTATTTCTATAAGTTTAGATAGAATATTTCTTAAATACATTGGAGAATAGGTTTCTTGGAACAACGTGATAGATGCTTGCATTATATTACTGCAGCCGGAGCACGCTGTTACGGCATGCAGTGTTGTTGATGGATAACTGCAGTCATTAAATCACTTGCTAGCATTCCTAACACATCAGGCTAAGCTCACACATTAGAGTCCAGAAGATCTTGCAGCCCACATTTCCATCCCTGTTCTAATAATACTCACATTTCAATTTAAATAATTTTCAAATTTAATGAAATCATTGCATCACTCACCCTGTAACATGTCATGACCTCACAAGAAATGATAGGGACATTGTTCTAGTTGTGAAGATAAATCTTTCTTAGTCAATTTATGGTCATATGCTATGGTGCTGCCATTGTTGGGTGGCCTATGTAGTTGCTTTGTCCAACATCTGTTGTGTTTCTGTGTCCTCCTAGGCTTTGTTTAGTAAGATAAAACAAAACAAGCTATTCTAGTCACATGAAAGATTCTTCATTCCTATACCCATTAGCCCAAGGGCTAATAGCCCTTGACTGTAACTGTTCTGATTTGAATTCAATTTTCCTGAACATTGGCAACCAGAATTGTGGGTAGCCTTCCAGATATGGTGTCCTCCAGTGCCTCTCATTACAATTTCCTCTACCAACAGCAAAGTGCTTCTGAAACCTGTTGGTGGTTTCCTTACCCTTCTCATTTTAGACTGCATATGTCACAAGATTTAGGAGAAACATGACTAGTTTCTAATTACACAAATCTGGATTTTAAACTGCTGTAATTCTTTCTATTTGTATTACTTAAAGTTACTGGTTTGTTCAGTTCTATTTCATGTCTATATGATATGCCAGTTCTGATTTTTTTGGACAATACTGTCTTTGTTTTGCCAGCACTTTCATAAGCATACCCTAGGTTTTGTGCCAAAACCGTTAACGAACCTGTAAAACAAGATAAATCACAAGGCCAGTACTAGAGGAAATCTATTAATCAGTGCTTTTCAATCTCATTTGACTTTGTCATAAACCAATAAAAATCAGCAAATAAAAAGACTTTTAAAAAACATACATTTCACTAAAAACATTTATGAATTTAGTAGTTATTCACCTGATAAACTTTAAAAACATCTGATTATTAGAATTAGTTAAATTCATCTTTCAGCCACTTTTACTGATTCAAATATCAGTAAGATTTTTTTTTCAGTAAAAATCCTTGTCAGCAAAGATGAGTTTGATGCGCTTTAGAGGGTGAACTTGTGAAGAAAAACCCAATCCAATCATACTTTTTTTTCATTACCCTAATCAGATCTGATAAAATATATCCAACCTATTCCTATATTGTCACTTCTTGAAAGTGGAAAATGTACTCAAAAAGCCACAACTAAATGCAAACAAACAAACAAAAAAAAAAGGGGAGCGTGATATTTTTTAAAACAAATCCTGAAAAAAACAGACCATCTACTCATGGTATCTGCTATTTTCAAAGGCTGAATGGTAAAAACATGACACATCATATTTTTAATAGAATTTAAATTATATCCCTTGGAATTGGAAAGGATTATCTTTCTTGTTAGACTTGTGACAAACAGGCTAACTATGTACAGTATGGACTTGTGGAAATGTGTCCCTATGTGTCACTTTCTCCTTAAAGTTCATGCATTCTGCCACACAATGTTTGAAATCTGTTGGAAGAATATTTAACCTAATGAGTCCCAATATATTGTGTAATGTAAGGATGAAGAAGCTATTGTGCTTCTGCTTTGATAATTTTATGGACAATTTTCTTAGCACATTTGCTTATGTAATTATATATGTATTTGTAATTCTCTTATAGCTCTTATATTTAAATATTATGTTTTAGTTATTGCAAGCCCTGATCATAAAGAATAGTATGCTTTGGGCTAAATTTGTTCTTCCTTTTATACATTTCTGCTTTCACCTGCATTAATCATTTTTAGTTCCCTACCACTTTCTTTTATCTCCATCGTTTGGTCACATTCTCTAAACTTTTCTCCACTTTAGTCACTTTTCTTCAAATCCATGTGACTTGAAGAAGAAAAGTAGGACGCTTGAATATTTTCATAGAGTGGTAAGCACCAGGGAAGACACATTAACATGCACTTGGAATAGTTCTCCTAATTTCCATATACTTTTATATCTTAAAAAAATGTTGCTACAGAACTTTGTTATCAAATTGGTAATAGTTTCATTCTGTTTTGCTAACTGATGTCAAACCTACAGATAAGTATGGAGTAAAGAAAAAAACTGTGGTTTAGGTTATGTGTTTCTACCCACACACATGTATATGCTGTTGTTCTAAAGGTTTTATCCCAGATTTC
Organism: Scopus umbretta; assembly: GCA_013400535.1. Lineage (NCBI taxonomy): Eukaryota > Metazoa > Chordata > Aves > Pelecaniformes > Scopidae > Scopus > Scopus umbretta. The sequence goes on from VZTL01060019.1 coordinate 6,358, forward strand.
TCATTGATGGAAGCTTTCCATGAGTAAGAACAGAGGCTGTCAGTAATTTTGTAAAGATAACAGTTATAGATCTTTCTTTACATTTAGATTCAGATGCATTCACTTAACCTTATGTGGTTCATCAAGACTTTTTGTATCAGTGCCGTAAATTATGCTAAATGCACTCAATCTCTAGGATTGCATGGTACACGCTGGTTGCTGGAAAGGGAGATGAGCTGATCTGTTGCACATTTCAAATATATTTGTATATCTAGCAAGCACTTAATTCTTTCTTACTCACTAAAAAAATGCTATTCTGACCTGAATTGTTAAAGTGCTATGACCCATGAGTTAGCAGATTCTTTTCTCTTTAGAACTTGTGTTCTTAGTGTCCTGCCTTCAGCCAGATGGCTCAGATTTTTGCATCAGAAGAAGATTGCATTCCTGTACCACTTTCATATGATCTTCTGTATTTGCATGCCGCAACACACACTTGCTTTTTAAATTCAATATAATATATTATAAAAACAATTTTCAGTGAAAGTGGCAAGTCAACAATAGTCCTAAATCTAAATGTTGAGGACACAGAATACGGAATTGCTAGCTTAAGAAAGCAATACACAACTATGACATTACCATTCAGCAAAAAATATCTCTCATATCATTTTCTCCTGAACATAAAGCTTTCCCTTTTGTGTTATACCTTTTCTATCTTGAATAAGATGTTCTGCCCTAGTTTTGTCTGGGATAGAGTTNTGCAGCCCCATTGGGGGGGGAGGAGGATGAGTGAGCATCTGTGTGGTGCTTTGTTGCCCAGTGGGGTTAAACCACGACACGTACATTAACTAACAATTACTGGAGTATTTTTATCTTAAAGCCCCAAGATTTTCTGGTTTGTTTTTCCTAAATGCACAAAAGCCTTCATAATGTATGACCATGATGTACATTTCTTACACAGCCTACAAATCAATACACTGCATTAGTTTGATATGCTTAAACTAAGAGCTTAGATGGTTACTGCATCAAGGCTTAATTAGAAACTAACCTTAGAAGAATCTTTCATTTTAAGATATTATAGGGACCATTTACTTTTACCAAATCAAATAAATATAGCCACTCAACAGCACTTCAGCAGATTGTGCTGTAAAAATCAAAACATTTAGCAAGACAAGACTACCTTCTGAGCTCTAACATCTACTTTTTACTGTCTGAAAATTAGTTAGGAGTGAGAAATTAGGCTTTCCTTTACTTGTCTCTCCCACAGGGAACTGTCTAAAGAAAATGGTTAAATCTTTAGCAGCCAAATATATCTTTTCCTGTGGGTAAAATGTTTTACTATGGGAAGTCAGGCCTGAAGAAATGGCAATTAAAGAGGACTTTTGAGTTATACTGTGCATTAGTTCTAAAGGAAAATGGAGCCATTTTTTTTTCCCTTTAGGATCAGCTTCAAGAGAGTGATACCTGTAACAGTAAAGGCTTTTTTTTTCACATTGTAGCGACAGTAGTCTTTAGTCAGCCATTTTTATGTGACCCTTATGACTTTCCCAATGTTCATGTTTAGAAACAAGCAGATGCAGAGATATAAGAAAATGTAACTAGCTTAGCCAGGAGTTGATTTTTTCTCTCTCTTTATTTCAGAGTCTGAATACTCCATTTAAGAACTTGAAACATATGTCTTTGCCATTTCGCAACATGTAGTCTTGTTAGCTGTAATTATAAAGTTATTTTTTACTTTTGAATAATGTATTACCTAATGCTATGAAGAAAAATAAAGTTGTCTAGTACTACAGATGGAACTGAGTTACACATAGTCCCTTACATTAATTTATTATTTGCTTTCTAAAATAAATGTCTTTCTAAAATTTTCCAAAAAGAAAAATATGGAAATGTTTAGAAAAGAAAACATGAATGCTGTTGACTCTGAACACAAAAGAATCTCTTTCTGCATGACTCAGATCAGTTTGCAAAAAATACCTAATGATACAGTACAGACACAGAAAAACTTCAAGTTTCTAGAAAAAAATATATAGAAAACTGAATCTGACTTTCCTATCTACATAGAGTTGCTCAAGGTGTTATGTGGACACAAAGGCAAACCTTAATTCTAAGTTTTGAAGGAATAAACTCCATCTTACTGAGATGGTTGGGAGGACTGAAGCATGAAGTTCATGCTTCTGTATTGTGAACAACATAAACAAATGAAATAATGGAAAGAAAATTCATATCTGAAATATATCTCCATTATGACTTTTGTGTCAGTGTTGTACCTGATTATCTGTGGGTTTTTTTTCCCTGAAAAGTCTGGAGTGATCTTTAGTTAAAAAGGGCTGTGAAAGTGGAGTCTCCTTAGTAAGATATTTTCAGCTCTATGGGCAGCACTTTCAAACTAAGAAAAAGAACTACAGAGCAGTCACATTTATAGAATCTGGTTATATTTTTCAACCACATATATTTTTAAACAAATTTAAAATACGTAAGACTTATAGTAGCCATCAAACTCATATGATTCCCTTTTTCCTTGAGTCCATTAAAGAACTCTCATCCAACATATAGTTAAAACCAAAATCTTCTATTTTCCCTCTGATGTAGGTTGGAGTGCAGATTCATGCAAACTGTGTGAATTTTAGGAAAAAAATTATTTGCAGAATTTTAAAATCTGTTAAAATCAATATATTAAAATTTGATTGCGGAGACTGCAGAGTTGTTTTTTTTTATGAGCAGCGCAAAAGCATGGATAGAATAATTTTGTAGTGAGGAGCAAAAAGCTCAAAAAGTTCAAGTGTTCTATTTACGTGGTAACAAGCTGAGAAAAAGACCAAAGGCAGAAAGTGATGAGAGGAGCAATAAGAGTTCACAGTTACAATGCGTATTAAAAATAAAATAAGTCAAGTTTCTTAGCACTGGAAAAGAGAATACATACAGAGAAATAACTAACTTGTTTGTTTAGTTTTTTGTTTTGTTTTGGCTATATTTGATAACCAGGTACTATGAAACTGAAACTTTGGGATGTTTATATGGTAATTTTGGATAAATTCCTTTAACTATCCAGGAGTTTCTGCTGTTCCATGCAGAGTATTTAAAAAGGATTGTGATAATTAATTCTTCAGTTTGGCAGCCAAACTGGGGAAGAATTACTTCAAAGCAAAAAAAAAAAATTAAAAAGTAACCTTTCCTTATTGTAAAGAAAAATTGAAAAAAATCAAATCATTCTTATTGAACATGATATTTTCTGTTCATCCTAAAGCTCATAAATTTGAGACACTTGAAAGAAAAACAAATGAAAGATAAGGTTCATAAATCATGTGTAGTTACTTTTATTTAAAATCTCAGGAGTTAAAGTAGTTAACCAGGGTGCAAGACAAATAAACAACAAAAAAAACAAAACACAAGAAGAAAACTGCTTCCAGCTCTCTCCATGTGTATTTTTCTGCTTTCTAGTGAAGTGCTTTTATCTCACAGCTACCAAGCAATACTTACCAAGATAATGGCATTATAAAAAAAGGTTTTTTCAACTGTTCTTCCTGGATCTATTCCACTTTGAATAAAATACATATTTCTTAAACATTAGACAGATCTCTCATTAAAGAATATTTGTAATTATATAAGTGCATAGAAAAACATAAGATTTTATCTAGCATACCTATGCCAGGGTTGAATGAAACTGCTCAAAAGTTCTGGAAAAAATAACCCATCACATAATACAACCTTTCCTTCAACCTATATGTGGCAATTCATAAGCTATACAAAGTATCTGTATTTTTATTAACAGAACAGAAACCCACAGTATTTTTTTTGGGGGGGGAAACAATTGTAATTTACTAGTAAACCAGGCAAGCTGCTTCTCTGGTTGTTGATCAAGTTGTGTTATTCTTGTACTCTTGACTTTTCATTGCAAATTACTGTAATGAATGACAGTAGCAAATTACTATAATGAATGACAGTATTGACAGCTCTTATCAGCCATAAATAAGTATATTAATTTTGACCACTTTGGAACAGTTCACTACACTGCAGCACAGCCAGGTTCATAGCCCAAAAAGAATTCATACAATGATTTACAAGAGATCACGACATTTGAATAATGGTAGCACAAATCTGTTTAATTAAGACAGTGCAGTGAGTTGACTCTAACTCATGGTTTACCAACTGTTCAAATTACTCCAGAAAGAAATGTTTTGCTATTGGAATAAAGACACCTGTGTTGGGTTTATGCGGTTTTGGTTTTGGAAAAGGGGAGGGGGCTACAGGGGTGGCTGCTGTGAGAAGACACCAGAAGCTGCCCCCATGTCACAGAGCCAGTTCCAGGCAGCTCCTAAAGAGACTTGCTGCTGTCCAAGGCTAAGCCCATCAGCAACACTGGTGACTCTTCTGTGATAACGTATTTAAGAAATGGTAAAAATGCTGTACAGCAGCTGTGAGAGAGAGAGGTGAGAAAAATGTGGGAGAAACAGCCCTGCAGACACCAAGGCCAGAAAAGAAGTAGGCAGAAGAGGTGATCTAGTTGCTGGAGCAGAAGTTCCCCTGCAGCCCCTGGAGAGCTCCATGGTGAAACAAGTTGTCCCTCTGCAGCCCATGGAGGATGACAGTGGAGTACATATCTATACTGCAGCCCATAGAGGACCCCATGCTGTAGCAGGTAGACATGTCTGAAGGAAGCTGCAGCCCATGGAGAGACCATGCAGAAAAAAGCTCCTGGCAGGACCTGCAGCTTGTGGAGAGGAGCCCATGCAGGAACACGTTTTCTGGCAGGAGCTGCAGCCCCTGAAGAATACACTCTGGAGCAGTCTGTTCTTCAAGGACTGTGCCTCATGGGAAGGATCCATGTTGGAGTGGTTCATGAAGGACTGTATCCGTGAGAGGGACCACGTGCTGCAGCAGGAGAACAATGTGAGGAGGAAGGAGCAGCAGAGAGGAGCTGTTATGGACTGACTGCAACTCCCATTCCCCATCCTTCTGTGCTGCTTGGATGGAGGAGGTAGAGGAGTCAGGAGTGAAGGAGTGAAGTTGAGCCTGGGAAGAAGTGTGTGTGGGAAAGGTGTTTTTAGCTTTGTTTTTTATTTTTTACTATCCTATTCTGTTATTAAATGACAATAAATTAAACCTCCCCAAGTTGAATCTGTTTTGCCCATGACACTAATTTGTATGCAATCTCCCTGTCCTTATCTTGATCCTCGAGCTCTTTTGTCTTATTTTCTCCCACTCTCCTGCAGAGAAGGGGGAATGAGAGCAGCTTGGTGGGCATCTGGCAGCCAGCCATGGTTAACCCACCACAATACTGCAGAAAGAGAATCTGATCAATGATTATTTATACCTAATGTAAGCTTTCATACACCATTTAAGTTGGAAAGCAAATCATTGTTCTATTAAATGTAGTAAAAGTCTTTAAACTATTCCATTTAAACTATTCCACTCAACATGATTTTTAACAATATATCTGACAATACATAAGAGTAAAATAAGATGCAGAATTAGCACACAGAAAAGAGAGAACAAAATGTGTGATTAATCATAAATTTATAGTCTTATGTCAAAAAACTGTTGGAATTATTTTTTTTGTTGTTTTTAAACGTGATTGTTTCATACATGTCTAAGATACGTCAAAAGACATTAAAGATATTATGTTTCTTTGTTTTTTATTTTAAAGGCAGACACCTCAAAGTTTGAGATCTTCCTTATTCTGATTTCTTTTCTGAGAGAATTACCATGGCACTAAGTATTCCACACAATTTTTTTTTGGTTTTGGTTTTGAGAGACTTCTATGTTTCATCAAGCTCTATCAATGCCAACAGGACATTAGGGAACAACTGCAGTGGTCTTCAGAAATATATTGCCATTTCAAAACTCTCAAAGCTGTGCCTCTTAAATTCTTGTTTTGGATACCAACAGAGTAGTGTAATGTGCAATGAGAATCTATTTAGAACACTGTGTGTTGAATCCATTTGTATTTTTATTGATTATCTGACTGGAAGAAATGTGTTCATTTATTAACAGAAATATAGTCTATTGTACATGTATCATAGCATTTTGTTGAGTTAATGAGATTAGCAAATCCACTTTTATCATCTGATGTGTTCACTCATTGATGGTATGCTAATACCTCTTAATTTTAAAATCTCTTACAAAGAAAAAGGCCCAAAGCTTGGCTTTGTTTGTCCTTTTCTTGTCTGTATTTTATTCCTTTCAAATGTTAATAACCTTAAGAATTATTTTATCCAGTCTTAGCATAAGCAGTCATTCATGGCCCTTTTCTAATTATGATCAATTGACTCCTGAAATGGCACTGCCTGGAAAACATTATATTCATGATTAAACCAGGCAACTGAATCACATTTGCAGTCTAACATAGTTATATGTGTTGACCATATTGAGAATATCCCTTGAAATTAGTGTTTGATTTTTAGATCATTTTGATTTAGATTGTACAGAAATATTAATATATGCATTTTATTTCAATTGAATAAAATTGCTTGCCTTCCTGAAGTCATGTGATAAAAGGTCTGTAATGGTAAAAGGCATCCAAGAATCTTTGTAGTTCCTGAGAAAAAAATATGCCACTTGCTTACTGACATATTTTTAATTTAGCATTTAATGTAGAAGATTTTTTCCCACTTAAAGTGAGGAAAATAGGCTCAGGTTACTCTGAGATAACCGTTCAATCATGGTAAGATTTAGGCATGGAACTCATGGACACAGTAGGGCTTGGGGAATAAAAGGGTAGAGGTTTCAGCAGGAGAAAGTCACCAGTTTGATTAAAACTCTGATAAATCCTACCCTGCTGGAGGGAAAACTCAGGACTGGTCATATGCTCTTCATAGTTATTCTCTACTGTTTATCAAGTGAATAGTGGAATAAGAAGACATTGTTTTGGCATGTATCTCAACAAGTGTTTACAAAAGTACTGCAGAGAGAGAGACATCTCTCAGCAAAGTAACGCTTTATTTAGGGAGGAGGAAGTATAACACAGTGTTAACCATGGTATCCCTATCAACTACTAGATGATCACCAGACCACACAAATCATTCTTTCCTACCTTTCTGCATATGCACCAATATTAAGTAATATACACATTTATGGTATTAAGCAAGGTTTAATGGAACTTGCCATTTGTGAAAATTATTTGTAGGTCTATCTATTACTGTGTTTGTAATCAGTTTGTAAATCTGATCCACATAAAACATCCATACTGTTTATCATTTTAAAAAGGAAAACAAGAAAGGCTAGATTTTGTGATATTTATCTAGAGGCAATCTGCTTATTTAGACACCACTCATCTCAAAAGATGAAGAACAGCTCAATGGTTTACAACCAGATTTAGAGTTAGGAGTTTTCCTGACATTTCCTCCCATATTTATCCTCAGTGTCTTTGAGCGAGCCACATTTTCTGCTCAAATCTGTATGTGTTCACTGCCCACATATAAAATATGAAAAGGAATGGATAGGAATACTGGTATATAGCAAATATCATAGATATATATTCAAGATCATGAGACATTCTAGTATTATGATGAAAAGGTCATAAATTAACATTTCCTGACATTCTGAACTGCAGTCAGGGCAATCATGTATCATCTTATTTTGGCTTACTTTCAAGTGACTGATTTATGGGTTTACTTCTTTACAGAGACCTCTGAAGTTCTCTGTGTACGTGGCTGCTGAAATAAGTATTTTATGTACTTAACAGAAGTAGCTGAGTTTTCTTTTACTCAGGGAATAGGGAGAAACTATGAAAAATGAAAGCATCTTGTGTGATCTATCACAGTCAAGCAACAAAGCTTAAATAGCACTACTAAGAAGGAGGCACTTGAAAGTAAAATATGATCAATAAAGTGATTACAAAGAAGTGTGTGGGATAAATGTGAATATTAAATACCCCTTAAGAAAATATAATTTCCTCATAGGAACCAAAAGATACTGTACTGATATTCTGAAATATAAACTTTAAAATTAGCATCATCTGATGATCTATTTATCGCTGCCATGACCTTTGGACTAGCCAGGTATATCACACCTGCAGGGTATTATAATGCACTGAACATGTACTGAAGGTCTGTATGGTAGAGCTAGACAGAGCAGCAGGAACTAGCTTCTAGCTGTTGATTTCCATCAATAACCATTTTACAATACCAAGCTCTTAGCACAGAAATGTTCTCTAGCACCAATTAAACATTACTTGTTTTTCTTACATGTTTGGAGATAGAGGGGGAAAGACAGAATCCTAGTTTCCCCAGTAACTTGTAAAACTATTCAACTTGATTTTTAGCCACAGACATTACTGTGGGCTGAAAATAAATCCTGGAGCTTTAAGAGATTTTGTTCAATTGCTGAAACTCTAGGGCTTTATCTCTAAAAGACCCATATTTCTAATGGCCTGTCAGAGGGGGAAAAAAAAAAGGAGTTTGTCTCTCAAACTTATCTAAATGATACAAGCTTATATCAGTAAGCTCTTCTGTGGCATTACTGTATTTTCAAGTGCCTCAGTGTAAATATAGAAGCACATTTGGCTGTTACAGTGTTTGAAAATCAATAATTATGTACTTTTGATTTCTATTGTGCACACTGACATTTTCAATACGTTGCACACTGGGGCATCATGAAGATGCTGGCATAGGAAAAGCAGATGGATTTTTAGAGAAAGTCAGTGTGTCATTTCACAATGTATGGAACAAAGCCAGATTTCTTTTGTTTAGTATAAAAACTTGAACCAGTAAGCAAAGAAAAGGAGAACGTTTGCATTCAAAAAAAGACACAATTATTCTGATCTTATTTTATTGTCAATTCCTATAACTTTTAAATGTTTAAACTTCATTTAAAAAGAAATTGTCTCACAGTACCTCTGTACCTTGTTGATGAACTTGTATCAGCTACTGGCAACTGAGAGAGACAGCATCCCTTCATTATGTACCCCTTAGTGTATCCTGAGAGGTAATGGCTAGGATTAGGTCAGCTTTTGTAAACATGAAATAAGGTTAAGAAAATAAGAAGACAGCCAAAACATACACCCTTCTATTTTAGCCTCCCATCTCCAGCAGTGGCCAAAAGCCAGTGCACAGGAAGGGCCTTAAGAACAGGTAAAGCCTGCTGGCTAATCCCAGCCTCCAACCATTTGCAGCTCAGGGAATTCCTGGGAAAAACAAGATTTCTATGTACTTAATAATCTTTAATGTTTTCCATTTATGAGCTTGACCAACCTGCACTTGAATCTAAGCAAATTTTAACTTATATACACACTGTCTTCACAAAGTTTCTACAGCACAGTTACCAATTGTGGAAATAATTGTTTCTTTATTACAAGAGAAAGCAAGAGGAGATCACACAATCTCTGCAGCAGACTTAGAAGGAGAACGCATTATATTAGGCAAAGGAGAAATATTGTTGGATTTAGATACAAATAGAATTCTCTTAGAAGTTTTCAGTTTATAGGGATATAAGGTATGAAACAAACATATTGCTGAGAAATTAGAGCAAATTCACAGAATCTCTGTGAAGCAGAATCTGCATATACTCAGTAATGACTGTATATGGCAAAGAGCAACCCATTATAATTTGTGTCTAACTTGATGGCTGAAAGTTTCTGGTATTTTTATAACTCATAAGTTTTTTAAAATTCTCCAGATCTGCTTTTGCAGTTTGTCTTATTGTATTCATGTTAATTCCTATATGATATTTACAATTTTACATGGACAGTTAAACTCAAATTTAAATAGAAATGTGATATATACATTAAGATAAAATTGAGATGCATTATTTCTATGTATTCCTATCATGTTTTCAGTATAAGAAACACAAAGAGAAGTGGCACTTTTAAAAATGTGTAAGTGATAATATTCAGGTATTTTAAATATAAGAACTTCTTTAAATATTATGATTTCTTTTAATGAAAGAAAGGTGTAATACACATCACCCTGATAGAACTGAGGAAACTGAGAAACGGAGTTATTTGCTCATTGCTGTATGAAAAAAAAAGACAGTAGCAAAGCAAGAAACAAACCATTGACTTCTATTTCAGAATCACTGTCTTCCCAGGGCTGGAAGTGAACCTCTTTCCTATGGCATTTACATTCTGAAATATTTTTATTCCCAAAGATAAACTATGGGCCATGTTAATTAAAGTCCACATTTTGCTTTAGAAGAAAGCAATTAAGACAACTGTAAAGGAAGGATGAACAACTGCCAACAAAAATTCTAAGTTGGTACACACTGACACTAGCATATTTTCCTTGGTTCTTATAAAAAAATCTGGAATAGATAGAAAAAATGCATACAGTGTTTCTATATATGTCTGACGGGCACTTTTTCAATGAAATTTTCCCATAAGTCTTTATGAAGACTGTAAGTTCTTTGTCCCTCCTCTTTACTGTTAGCCTTGTTGCTGCAGGGCTTTTTGATGATCTCCCACAACTTCACTCACTGTCTTGGTAGAATCTCCAGCAACATACAAGGAACTTTGTCTGGTCCCAAATCCTGAGTTCACTTTCTTCTCTCTCTTTACTCTGAAATGAAATTTTTAAAAAAGCATGACCACAATGCTAATCAGAAAAGCCAGCTTAAGTTTAAAACAATTGCAGATCACATTTTCTATAAGAAAGTTTTATTGGGAGACAGGAGAAATGAAATGAGACAATCTTTCAGTATTAACTTTATAGTACACACTGGATACTTCAACTGATTCCTTAATAAAGAAGAAAAAAGTATAGGGTTTCAGAGCAATTACTTGGAATTGTCTTTCACAGTGAGAAGTAGGCTACACTTGCTTTCTTCACTTTTGATGGCTAGGAGCCATTATTTATTGATTGACAGTTCTGAACTGCGGTACTATTACTATTCAAGACACATTTAAAGTACTTACGCATAACTCAAGAGTCTTTTTGTTGGAATAAGGGAAAGTAGAGAATAGTGAAAAAGATCAAAGATATCTCAAACCTCTCATTTGACAGAATTCTAGCCACTAGTCCAGCATAATGTCTTCATATTGCATTAATGGCAATAGGGAGAGATTATTTACAAAACCACAATCATCATAAAGACTATCATTAAAAATAATAATTATAAAAATAAATTAGTTTTTCTAAATCTCTGTTTGATAAATCATCTTTTCTAATAGCAACGTACAGCAGAACAAGAATATCCACGCAAGATGGGCAGCAGAAACAGGCTATTACACTCTCCAGAATTCAGAGCACAGCAAACAGGCATTTGGTATCTCTGCACACAACAAAACACGTTTATCAAGATTTATAAGATCAAGTATTCCCCAAAGTAACTACACTACAAACTGACCCAAGAAGAGTGCATATAAAAGTGTGTCTTTTGTGTAAGCAATTTCCTCCCCCATCCCACTGAGGGGGAGTGAGCGAATGGCTGTGTGGTGTTCAGCTGCCTGCTGGGTTAAACTAGAAGAGAGTGAATAAATCCTGACAGAATTAAACTCTTTCTGTATATTACTAGGTTTTTATCTCATCCATGGTTACTTGAAAATTTCCTGTGCTCTAAGCTTAGGGGCATACATCTCCAGTTCTCTCCATGTCACCTTTTTACTTTCATTGAAATCTTATTACAAGCCACAGTGCAACTCCTCTGTGTCTTCCTTGTATTATATACCTTGACCAGGTATTCAGACAAAGGAATTCACTAACCTATTGGTTTAGTCTTGACTCTGGGAACCTAAAAGGCTTGTGAACAATGTCTGAACAAGTCAAGGAACCTAAGAGTTTTTAGCAAACTGTGGAACATGGTGGTCCCCAGTTACTTCTTCATAGCTGTAACCCAGTTCCTGGCAGTGTGAATGGGTCAGTGATGCCATTATGCATAAACAGCTAATCTGTCTATTATTTAGAAAACAAGTTACTCCATTATGTTCTTAGAAAAACTCAGCATCACATATCTAAATCACTCTGGGGTAAGTAAGCCGACAAAGTGTAAAAGCCTTTGAGCTAGCATAGCAATGTGATTGCTTACAGCATCACAGACCCTGTGATGATCCTGTCTACTGATGAACATGCCCACTAATCACTCCAGATACAGACTGATCACCAAGCCCTACACCAGTAAGAATCAATAAGCTGGCAAATTTCTCACCCTGCTGGATACACAAAACTAGGCTGATCCAAAACTTAGTTGTTATTACTGAATTTCACTGGAAATTTTTTGAAACAGATGGCTGTTTCCTTTTTAATTACTTTAATTGAAAGATTTCCAATAATAACTTTGCCTTACTAAACATTCTAAATAAGCTCTATTAACAGTTCCTTATTATTAAAAATAATTGTGTGAATATATCAGTGCAATGTCACTCACAGTTCTTCTTTTTCCATTCATTTTGTTAATCTAAAAAGTATTTATAAAAATAATAAAAAAATTAAAACCAGAAAATGAAAGATTTAAAATTAAATTTAAAGAAAAGAAACTAAAAATATCTGGAAAATTTTAGGCATAACTGATGGGTATGGGCTTAAATTACATCTTGCTCCCCGGGGAATAGACATAGTACATTTTCAAGACAAAATAAGTTACTTGTTTTTAAAATATTTCCTACCTAAACATTTTAGAAACACCTAATCTGGTGGTTCTAGATGTAATGTTAATCCATCTAACATCCATAAAACAGTAAGAGAGTTTCATTCTGACTTCTATTTCATAATCAAATTAATGCAGTTACACATACAATGAGCTACTACTAAACCCAATACATAAATACATAGAATGGTAAGCTTCGAATGTTCATACAAAAGCATACACACTTGCCAAAAATCACCAGCATATAGACAACCTTATTTAAAAGACTAGTCCCAATCTGTAATGCATCACAAAACTTAAGAGTGCCTATTGAGAAGCTAATGTAAAACTTAATTTCATTTCCACTCTGGTTTACAACAAACACCTTTTGTAAGAATGCCTGAGATCACTGCTTTATGTAAAGGAATTGTTGCCAAGGTTTAACTGTACAATATTACACGTATGTCAGAAGGGTTTGGCTCAATGGCCCTTCTCTGTTTACAAGATATAGTGGTGGACTTGGCAGTGTTAGGTTTACAGTTGGACTCAGATCTTAAAGGTCTTTTCAAACCTAAATAATTCTGTGATTCTGTGATAATTCCCCTCAGTAGTTCTGCATTTTTGTGACTTCAGTGTGTGCACTCCATGTGACATCAGTAATGAATAGCCTACTTAAATGTGAACGTTTATGGAGTTTGTGCCATAAAAAAATTAGGGAAGTCTTTCCCATTGGTAGTCTTCACAAGCCAACCTCGACAACACCTGGCATCTGGGAAAGGTTGGGGCAAGAAGTTGTTCTGTTGTGTCCCTCCGCCACAGGGTAGAAGGGTGCTAGGGAGCCAGGTGAATTGGGAACCATGTCTGCTTCCAACTGGAGCATGCCAGGGTTCCTCGGGGCAGTCAGGGAAGCAGCCGATGCACAAGTGTTCATCCCGGTTGTGCAAAGCCCGGTCAGTTCTGCAGCTGCTGCTGTTGCTTTAGCTGTCTGTTTGGTGAGCACTGAGTGAGTCAGAACCCCTCTGCACGTGGAAGGACTACGCAACTGTGTTCCAAATTATTGCCAGCCAGGGACTAAAACTGTGGAAAGCTTAATAATAAAAGTAAAAATAAAAGAAAAGGGGGTACAAATGAATAAGTAAAATGCATGTGTTTTGAACTCCAGATAAATGAGCAAAACATTTTAAAGCCCTTTTCCTAACAGCAGACAAATAGAAAATGCTGTCAAAGTCAGCTAACAAAATCATGAAAATGCACAGCCATATAAAAAGGCAGCATACCATATGTCCACCAATATCTAGTACAACAGGAACATTAAGAAAGCCATTAAGATAGTGTCCCCATTGTGCCCAGGTATACAGTAACATATGGTACATTTCCTGCTTCACTGTGCATTTCCTTGCTTTCATTGTTTAGTATCACTAATTTAGAGCTTAATTAATATAGTTTGTGTATGCATTTCTCTGCAGAATATTTTAAAATTCTTTCTTGCTGCACAAAATTTATCTTTTTTAGTGCAAGTGCACAGTAAGTATTATCGTAAGGTAGGATTTTTTTTCCAAACCTTAATTAAAAGGACAAGCTAGATAGAATTATTTTAAGGTAGCTACACATGATGCTTAAATTATCATTGTCTTCTTATTTAAGTCCTCACACACTTTGCTGTAATGATGCTACAGAGAGGCATTACAAGGTTGTTGGTTTTAATCAATGAAAAATTCCCAAGGACAGATATGGGTGTCTTTCAGGAGTGTAGATCTGAGGTAAAATAGTAAGGGGCTAATGTGGCAGTGTTCAAGAAAATACAACAAGTATTAGGTGACTATGTACCGATAAATGTCCACCTGTGCATGTGCAGAAGAGAGGAAACCAAGATTTTTCTCCTTCATGCATATTTATTCTCAAAATCCTAAAGAAGATTAAGGAATCTCAGGATTCCCCCCAAAAAGATGCAAACTATTTGTAAGACACATGGTGTCTTTGGTATTGACAGATTCTGCATGCCTCCTAGAAGAGCCGAACTTTACTACACCAGCTCAATTCTACCAAGGTTCCTATTTAATTTCAGGACCCCTTATGAAAAAAAAAATAAATAGTTCTCTTCTCAAAGGGCTATTGTTAATTATCTTATCTGCCTTTCTAAAAGATTCATCAGAACTGTTTAGACCAGATGACTAATATCCTGAATATTTAATTTTAAAAGATAAATGTTGAGAGTTCACTTCATAATAACAGATAATAAAAATCAGTCCAGATCCACTAGAATTTTCTATTTACTGTCTCACCTATGACAGTGATGCTATGCAGTTCTATTTAAAAATCATGCACAGTCCATTTTGAAGCATGAATGGAGAAGGAAGGGATCTCTGTTATGAAACCAAATCAGAATGAAGAAAGGAAATTGTTACAAGCTTGAGTTAGTATCTTCACTGGTATAAACTACACCTCAGTTTTAGAAATGTATTAATGTCTAAAATAATTAATATTCTGAGTGGATTTACAGGTTCCTGCCCAAATTATAGTATCACAGATTTATGTCAGCTTCTGATTTAATTAAAATACATTTGCCATTTAGCATTAGGGGACTGTTACAGACCATGAGTGGACATATGGATATTGAATTAGGTTTCATATCTTTATAATGCATAAATTGCTTAGACCCTGTGTAAACTCATTCACTATGTGACTCCAATCTCTAAAAGTACTATATGGGTTTCTAAGCAGTATGACTTTTTAATTGAATGTTGTGTTTCCTTTGAGACCCACAAGACACCAAGTCAAGTTTTTTCTGTATTTCTCATTCAATTATTTTTACTTCCTTGGAACTCATGCAAAATTGTGCTTTTCATTTTTCCTTACAAGAAAAGGTTTGTGTTTTGCTGTACAAGTATATTCCCTTTTAACTTCAAAATTAATCTCAGAATGAAGTTCCCTGGTACATTTCTGGGTAGAGTGTATTACAATAGCTAACACTGAAATTTACTATACAATTAAATTTAATATTTTCCCTAGGGTAGAATATAACAAAAATGACCATTTTGATGAAACTTTTCCTACTGCAAACTAGAAACAACACTTTGCAACTGAATCACTCTAGTCATACAGAGCAGGACCTAAAATTAATATATCTGGAGATTAAATAATTTAAGTCACCCACTTTAAGTACTTTAAGAATGGCAGTTGACAAACATTACCAGTGGGTGCCTAACAGAGAAGGACTCCTTCAAACACCTGTTCATAAATTCAGGTCTTGATAACAGTAGGTTTTCCAAAAGAAGAATCATTCTAGTTATAACACAATTTCACTGTTGTGGCACATAATAAGAATTAAGATGACCTTTAAAAAGGTCTAGTTTTTCTTAAATTGTTTTTCCTTAATTCTCAGATAATCACATATTTTTTGCTCAGTTGACTTTGCATGATAATGTCTTTCTTCAATTCTAATATTTTAGAATCTGATCATGCCAGATTATGGCATGCCTAAATAAAATCACTTTTCTGAAGAAAATTATTCCTTTCAACTACATGAAAGAAGAAAAAATCTATCCCCTTTTCTGCAAAAATGACCGAAAAAAAAAATTCAGATTTAGGGAACTTACAGTAGCCTTCTGACTTTTCCAGCTTTGGGGTTGTTTTGGGGTTTTTTTTTTTTTTTTTTTTTTTTTTACTCTGAACCTACTGGAATGAACCAGAATATCCATACCATCTGCTTTTACAGTGAAAGAACTCAGAAAAAAGTAAATTTTTCACAACTTGCTTGAAAATGCTTTTTTTTTCCTATGTCTACCACTATTTATCAGTCATGTAATTGTGCCAATAAATATGTAATTCCTTGGATATTACAATAACAGAACAGAAAATGTCCTTATATTTGACTAGAGAGCATACTTCAGCTCTTTTGCTATTGCTAAGCACACATTAAGGCTAAATAGAAATTGTTTTTGCCATTATTCTCTGCAAACCATTGACATTCATATTGCAAGCTTTCAAAATTTAAATACATTTAACAGTAAAAATTGATGTATAGTAAAAAAGATGTCAGAAAAATTGAATAGTGATCAACACAATACAATCAATATGCATTTGTTGGGGTTTTTTTTCGGATGGTCAGGTTAAATTAGAGGACAAAAAACCAAAAACAACCCATGAACTCTTAGCTAAATGACTTATTGTTAAAGAAAACAATCTAAAGTCTGCCTGGGAAAGTAGATACTACAAGTGGCCATTTTAAGACTTATAAGTAGATAGTGTAAGGCTTATTTGTGTAACATGCCCTAATATTTCTTTACAAAATGCCTTCTGACTTCTGAATCCAGGAACAGTTCTTCTAGCCCTACAGAGAAGATGATATCAATAATATACATGCTTCTTTCTGTTTTAAGAAGTGTGATTTGCATGAAAGACTTTTGTGGGCATTTTTTTAATACCTGAAAAAAAGGGTAAGTAAGTATACTTGGCACAAGCTCTTCTCTCAACCCTTTTTTATACATTAAGATTCACTTCCTACAGTAATATTTTCACCTACTTAATCTCCAGGCCAATAAAAAGCATGATCATTTCCTTTCCCAGTAATTACATGGTTGCCAGTTTCAATTTAGTTCCATTTACACGTTCAGAATTCTTAACTTTTAACAGTTGTTCAACATGTATCTTCATTACTTTCCCCTTACTTCTTCCAGGTGTGAAAGGTATTCAACTCTGTAGCAGACATTAACTCCACCTCGTTCCCCTTATCCACTCCCTATTCTCCATCCAAATTTGTCTTGAAACTAAGTGGGCTATCTTCAGAATCATGTCAGGTAGGTTCTTTGTTATGTACAGTTTTTTCACACTGAAAATACTACATTACATTAATATTTAAATTAAATTGAATTGAATGAAATTAAATTTAAATGAAAATTAAGTTCTCTTCAAAATAAGGAAAAAAACATGTACACTCAACAAAATAAACCATTTAATACCTGAAAAAAGTAATTACTATACTGCAGTATCATTCAATATTATGCCTCCTACTTACAGTCATTGAATGAAAATTATATGAGAGTTCTGGGAAGCACTGGATAGTTCTGCCATTCACCATGTTCTGCCTTGGACCATTGCCCAAAACACTATTCATCTCTGACAGTATTAAAGTCTGATATCTCTTGAACCGGCTGGAGTAGAAACAAATACTGTGTATCACTGCTGTGCTGTGATTACGAGCTTTGCAAGAGTAAAAGAATTTCTTTTAAAACTTGTAAGGCTGAGAGATAGAATGTGAATGTGCACATTACAATTACTTATTCTGCTCCCTTCCATTCCTCCTAGCTTCAAATTCTGACATGATAGTAGCTACTATCTCACAAGCTGTTAAAGATAGCATGCAGCTAGAAAATTATCTAACTGGAAGTTTGAACCTCAGCTTTCAAATATCACAAAGCAGTAATCTCTAGCTCTGTGATTTGCAAGGTTTTGACTGCTGAAATCATGTGGGAGCTGAAATGAAAAGCAACAAATGGTGATGGTAATCTGGTGATGTGAAGGTTTCATTATCTTAGGACCTACCTTGTCTGATAAAATAGTACAAGTGCTCTCAGGACAAGTAAAATTATCTTAAGTATGCAAACAGTAGGGGGAAAGCACTGATCCCTAGATGGCAGTAAAGCAAACAAAGCATAAAGTAGTTAAAGACAAGAGGTAAAGCACAATTAGATAAGATACAGAGCACTCTTCCTTGTTTTCCATGTCCATTTTTTTGTCACAGTGTTTTATTTATTTACCAATATGTTAGAATGACAAATTGGTATTTGTCAAATACCATTCATAGTTTTGGTTTCATATTGGAAAAAAATAATATGTGATTTCTGAATTTTTCAGTAAGAAAAGATGCCTGAAGTTTTCCACATCTCAATTTCATTCATAATGTACTTAATTCTCAACACAGTTCAGGACAAGTTGACCTATTATCTACAAATTCCTTTGAAAAGTCTAATTTTAGTGTCTCTGATTGTGACAGTGCAAGGATATAAGCTGGCTGCGTTTCTACTGTCTATTTTTCAGGTACTCCTCCAGCATCCAGAACCATTGTATCAGTAATATTTGAGGACACATTCCTGCTTAGTACTTTCAGGATGACCTTACTGACCTGTTCCCCAGCAATTCAGATAATTCCTTTTGGAACCAGCCAATACACTCTGCCTGAGTAATCTCTTAAGGCAGATTTACAGCAATGAAGTCCTCAATAATTTTCATGACCCTTTGTAGACTCCCTCCGTTACATTCATGTCTTTCTTATATGGGGGGCCAGAACTGAACCTAGCACTCCTGATGTAGTCTCATTGGTGCTGAGCAAAGGGAAAGAATCACATCCCTCAACCTGCTGGCCATTGTTATCCTAATGTTGTTGGCCTTCATTGCCTTGAGGGTGCATTGCTGACTCATGGTCAGCTTGCTGTCCAACAGGACCCCCAGCTCCCTTTCTGCAAAGCGGCTTTCCAACCAGTTAGCCCTAAATCTGCCCTAGTACAATAGATTGTTCCTACCCAAGTGCAGGATTTGGCATTT
>VZTL01060020.1:0-21156 GCA_013400535.1 Scopus umbretta
GAGGGCAGCGATTGCTGCTCGGGTACAGGCTAGGCATCAGTCAGCAGGTGGTGAGCAATTGCATTGTGCATCACTTGTTTTGTATATTCTTTTATCATTGTTATTATTATTATTTTTCTCTTTCTCTGCAGTCCTATTAAACTGTCCTTCTCTCAACCTATGGGTTTTACTCCCCCCCCCCCCCCCCCCCTCAACAATTCTCTCCCCCATCCCACTGTGGGAGGACAGGAGGGGAGGGTGAGTGAGCAGCCGTGTGGTGCTTAGTTGCTGACTGGGGTTAAACCACGACACTCTCCCTTTTGTTTTGCCCTTCTCCCTACCCTTGCCTTCCTCTTCTGAAAAGTTTTGGCTGCTATGTATTAAAGATGACTAGATTTGGGCCCACAATGTATTAAGCTATTGCTGCTAATACTGAGGAAACCTTGCTGGTCAACATCATCTATCTGGATAAAGTGCAGTTGAATATATTTTCTTTGTGTGTCTCGGGATTAACAAAGCATAAGAAAAACACACAGATATGCCCCACCTTTGTGTTGTTTAACAGGCCAGCAATGTCCTAGGAGCTAGATTGACTAGCTTTACAGGTTTTCTAGCTTAACAACAGAAAGTGATCTTTGTTTGCTTTTTGCCTTTTGTTATATGATCCATTTTTGCATATCTGGGGGAAAGGTGTTAAGATTTTAATATATCCAGAAGTATCTAAAAGCTGTCATCTTGTTTACATATTTGCTACTGGGTTTCATAAAGTCATTCAAGGTATACCAGAAAAAAAAAAAAAAGGTTATTGTATTAAAATATACATTTAAATACCTATTTCTCCATGTTACTCTTCATGCTACCACAATTCAGGATGCTGAGGTTCCACCTGAATTATGGGCACAGGCACATGGTGAAGCATGGCTGAGCTTCACAGCAGCTTAAAGAACTGCTCTTCCACATTGCCACCCCATTGTCCATGTGTATGTTCTTATCTGGCCCAAGTCTTAGATAAAATTAGTTAACTTAAACATCAGTTGCATATGTGTTGTGGTTTAACCCCAATCGGCAACCAAGCACCACACAGCTGCTCGCTCACCCTCCCCCCGCCCCGGCGGGATGGGGGAAGAGAACCAGAAAAAAAACCCCTAAAACCCGTGGGTTGAGGTAAAGGCAGTTTAATAGGACAGCAGAGAAAGAGAAAATAATAATAATAATAACAACAACAACAATAATAATAATGAGAAAAGACTATACAAAACAAGTGATGCACCGTTGTGATTGCTCACCACNAGCTTCCCATGCTCTGCCAGGTGCACAAGAAGCTGGGAGGGAATGCAGGCAGGACAGCTGATCCCAATTAGCCATCAGGGCTATTCCATACCACCTGATGTCAAGCTCAGTATATAAACTGGGGGAGTTGGCCAGGGGAGGGAGTGATTTCTGTTTGGGGGCAGGCTGGGCATTGGGTGGTGAGCAATTGCATTGTGTACCACTTGTATCACTTGTTTTGTATATTCTGTTATTATTATTATTATTTTCTCTTTCTCTGCTGTCCTATTAAACTGCCTTTATCTCAACCCATGGGTTTTAGGGTTTGGGTTTTTTTTCCTCCCTGATTCTTTCCCCCATTCCACTGGGGTAGGGGGAGGGTGAGCAAGTGGCTGTGTGGTGCTTGGTTGCCGATCAGGGTTAAACCACAACACTAACACAATAAGCACTGTGTAAGTACACTCACCTGTTCCTTTTGGTGTCTGCAAGAGTTGTTCGTTTCCTGAGATTTCCCGTGCTGCTTGTCACCAAAGGATCTTACAGCCTCACAAAAGTGAGATACCTGAAGTAAAACAGTTTCAAGTTTCCTAATCCTTTGATTTTTAAAATCCCCTCAGCTAGAGACCACTAGATCCCTGGACTTCGGCCGGCAAGCAAACCAGTTACTGTTGTTGCCTGGTTTTGTAGTGAATGTCTGGGTGCATTTCAATGTAGTTTAGGCAGTAATGAAAATGAAGTAACCTGCTACGTATTTCTTGTCGGTAAAAGCAGGTAAATTGGAAGTTATCCAATAGACACTGATCAGTAATGATGGGGTTTTTTTCACAGTAAGATGTTGAGGTGCTGACAAAGCTGGTAGGGGCTTAAAATTTTTATCTATGGAGTCTGTGACCCACCAAAGCTCACGCAATGAATTTATTTCAAAATTAAATCATCCTGAATCCTAGTTAATTTTTCTTGCTTTAAAAAAGTAGCAGAATTTTTCATTTGACTACCACAAGCCATAGCATTTTGGGTTTAAAGATACATTATTTTTACTTTTTTTCATTTGACTACCACAAGCCATAGCATTTTGGGTTTAAAGATACATTATTTTTACTTTAAAGGCTAGAAATTCACTCTTCAATAGTTTCAATCATTTATTAGCAGAGACATCGTTTGCTGATGTGCCATCTTGCAGGGTATCAGTTCTTGCAGAAATAATTGCATATTTGGAAAAGTCACCCAGAACAGTCTTGTCCTTATCTTTCTCTTGCCTACTCATAACTCCTTTTCCTCTTTGTCCTATGCTTTTCATTTCTCATTTGTCCCATGCTGCCGCTTTAATTATTTGCAAGCCTAGGTTTTATTGGATGTTGCTTTTCATTTACAAGCTCCAGTACGTTTGAAAATAATCAGCAGCAATTATTCTCTCAGGGTTTACCTGCCATTTATAGGATACTATCATATCCCACTCACAGATAAGGACAAGAAACGCCTTTTCTGCAGGGACTGGAAACATTTATAGCTTTCACAGGTGTCCTGGGAGGAAGGCAAAAGCCCAGTCTGGCTACAGTCCTGTATGTGCCCTCCTGCAGGATTTTATTCATCTGTTTGCTGAAGTAAACATCATTTCTGTGCATCATTAGAGACAGAGGGAATGGAGAAGCTTACAGGAAACTAAATCAGAGAGGTTTAAGGGTAAATAATAATTTACAGTGCAGTTTGAGCAATTTTCAAAATGAAATTGTTAACTTCCTTGTTTGGGTTCTGCCCAACTTGGAATTCTTCAGCTCAGTTTCCTGAACATGTTTGAGCGGCTGTTTCAGTCGTTAGAAGCTGTCTTTGATGTGAGCTGTGATTTCCTCGGTCCAGGTTCAGGGCTGACTGGTGCTGCTGGGGCTCAGTGCCCCCACAGGCCTGTAACTGCCCATCAACCACAGCATATTAGAAACTGAAACTTTTAAAAAGAGAAAAGCAAGCCCATGATGAGTGGCTCCAATGCTTTTAACTCACCTCATCTGATACAGAGTAAAAAGCGTGGATTGCCAGCACCGTGCTGTAGTTTTGCACTCTTTACCTGAGAGGCTGGGAAGCGGGAGAGAAGCTGCCCCACATCGCAAGCGGTGCCAGTTGTTTTGGCGAGGAGATGGAACCCGGGGACTGACCAAGCCACCCCACCAGGAAGGAAACGTCCAGGCAAGGGTGCGCGATGCCCTGTTCGCAGCACCATCAGCATCCACCACAAGAAAAGGTGAACCAAGGGCTCGGGCTGGTGGGCTGGCGCCCGTGGCAGGGCTTGTGTCATCCCAGTGCTGCGGCAGTGGGTGGAAGAAAGAGGAGGGGGTTCCAGTGGGGCCCTGCCCCGCGGCCTCGACAGCTAAAACGCCAGGCAGACCCTGGCCATTCCGGGAAAAAGCCCACCCTGGCTTGCTGTTGGCTTTCTGGGTTGGGTTCACCAGACTTAAAAATAACAGGTTCGTTTTGAGGTTTGGGGAGAAACAGCTTTTCGAACGGGCTGCCAGATGGTGTGTGTGCCTTCCTTTCGATCCTGCCGGCCAGCTAGTTTCTTTCTGCAGACAAAGACTTTCAGCGCTACCTCTTCTGCTCGAGTTCCTAGGTGGTGTCTGCGGTCATATTTCCTTGGCTCAAAAGGGGGTTGGTCTGGGGGTTGAATTCTCTTTCCCCTAACCCCCCACGCCCTCTCCTCCTCCAGAGCAGCCGCGGCCCTTACGAGCGCCAGGCCCTCGGCCGCCTTTGCCAAGGGTGAGGCCTCCAGGCCGCCCAGTCCTCCCCGACACCACCGAAGGGCAAAAGCCGCGGGGAAGGGGCGGGGGCGCTGTTCCCTGAGGCGAGCCGGGGCCGAGCTCCCGGCCCGGGGCGGAGGAGCCGGTGCCCGGGCCTCACGGCTGGGCCCCTGGCCCACCTCTGGACACGGACGGACTCGAAGCTTTTTAGGTTGGAGTGACTGAAGCTCGAGTCTTAAATCAGGTTGTTCCCCCCCACCCCCGTTTAAAGTTCTGCTGCGTACGGGTGGGTGTGTATTAGCGAGGTGTGGCAGCGTGGGGATTTTTAAGTCAGCTAAGCACAAAAAAAAGAAAAATTAAAAAAAAACCTGTGCTTGCGTTTAGTGCTTTAGTTGCTGCCAAGGGGCAGGCGAGGACCTGAGGGAGAAAGGAAATTGGGCGCTGCTGTGAGGTGGGACTGCTGATCGTCGGCTTTTCCTTCTGCTTCGGTGTCTTACGTGCCCTGCCGCACCGCCATCCCGCCTGGCCGCACGGGTTCTTCCTCCCTCGATCCTTTCTGCCCTCTGAACTGGCTGGCGCCGTGAGTATCGCTCTGTGTGTGTCTCTGGTTGAGGACCTGGGCTGAGGAGCCACAGCCTTTAAAAATCAGCAAAAGCGCGGTCTGGCTTTCGTGCATGTAGGCCGGGCTTTGCATCTTGTCACTCCTAACTGCGGCGGATAGCGGATCTTAAGCTCTCTGTACTGTCCTAAATTTGTCTGAGCTTACGGCTTAGCTGCTGTTGTGTCGGGTTTTATGCGTGTCTATGCAGGTACTCAAAAAAAGAGTATACTCGGAGTATACCTCAGTAAATCTAAGCGACCCAGGTTTTTTTTCCAGGTAGCTTCAGTATGGTCTCCCGGTGCCTTCTGAGTCCAGGAAAGCAAAACCAGAAGTTGGTTGACAGTGAAAACATTTTCTGACAGTTTTGAGAACTAAGTACGAACTGCGCAGGAGGGTTGGTAAATGGAGTCCTTAAACCTTAAAAGGTGTGTTTTAGAACCATTTAAGAAGCTTGCAGGTTAAGTAAAATACGGACTATAATAACAGAAGTCAGATATTCTGCATTTTCTCTTCTATTTAGGTAAAATGCTTGGCTCTTGAGCCTGATTTGCAACAGAGTTGCTCCATAGTTTTGATGAAAAACAGTGCAAAATCATTGTAAAGATAAACCTGCTAAGCCAACAACAGAAAAAGCAGAACAAAACCTGACTGATGGTCTCATAGATCTTTACAATGTACCCCACCCCCGAAAAAATAATCACGGAAATCTTTGAATAAACTTGTAGTTTTCACTTAATACTTCCTGGGTTTTCTCTTTGAAACTTATGACTTGGTCTCCTTTACAAATTAAATTCATAAATTAAATATATTTTGTGTAAAATCTGATATTTTTTTTTTAATATTTAGAAAGAGAGAAAGTAAGTTTCATTCTGCATGGTTCCTGGAGCTTCCTTCTTTGTGTGCCTGAACTTTGTCAGTGTTTACATTCACTGTATGAATTAAATGTTGAAGTTACTTTCAGTATTATTTTAGTGCAGGTTTACACCACTACTAGTGGTAGAGTGAGATAGCTTTCTCTTAGACTGAGGTAATAATTGGGAAACTTGTTCTGCCTCTGAAGATTCATTATATTATTTTCTCAATCTTAATCTTCTAATGAAAATATAGTGAGTTTCTCACAGTATCTTCCTTACAGTCACACAAATTCACACACTTAACGGCTCCTAAATACAATGCCACAAAACATTTTAAGAGCTCAGATCAGTATCTTAAAAGGGTTTACTGTCCTCTTGGGTTTTTTTTTTCCTTTTTTTTTTTTTTCTGATGCAGGAAATGAGAAATGGGAAATATTTACAGAACCTTTAATGTTCATAATAATCTGCATCCTTCCTCACTGAGGTTCAAGGGCTGGAGTGCAGCTGTGCTTCAGTTGTGAGGGATGACTGGGTCAGAGAGGGCCACTTGCTGCTTCCTCTGCTATTATAAAGAAGAGGAGTTCAGGTGGTATTACTGTTCAGTGTTAGCTTTACCAACCTGCATTCTCTGCAGTGTTTTGTTAGGCTTTTTGTTTTTAAAGCTAGGTAAAATGCAGGAATAACCACGTGCACAAATACGAGATAGGGAGTAGCTAGAGAGGTAAATCGTGATGTTTCCTTGTTTAGCATCATAAATTAGGTAGTGCATTATCTTCTAGATCAGGAATGCATGTTAGCATTTCTGATGAAGAGGAAGATGAGATAACCAATATGGAATTGATTTATATTTCTTCATAGTCAGGAAAATTGTGAATCTTCTTGTTTCCGTAGCGTGTCGATGCGCTGGTAATACAGAAACTGTGATATAACTGAGAGAAGGTGAAACAGTCACTCTAGTCATGTTTGAATGCAGTCAGAGCTCAATGTGTGATGAGATTCTTTGGGCCTTCTTCAGTTATTTTTGCACGGCATGTCAAATGGGTGGATGGAGGGAGTTCCCTGTATGGCCAGTGTTTTAAACCATTCCTGTAGTGTCTGCCTGTCACAGAAAATCAAAAGTAACTGCATACTACCTGAATAGCCATGTGTAGTATCTGGTACTTACTTTTCAGAGTCAAAATCCTACTAGGATTAAGTTGAACTTCATATTTCTTTGAGGTATTATGGGTGTGGATTGATGGAAGTCTAGGGGTGAGTTTTCTGCTTGAGGAGCAAGTTTTAGAAACTAAAGGGAATGTTGGAGATGGGAACGTAACAAATAGTCTATTGCCACATCTCTGACAGCTGTGGTTAACACAGTATATCAGATATAAAACAGCCAGTTTGTGTAGCAATGCCAGAGAAAATACAAGATATTGTGTGTTGCTATGAAAACATCTTTATGTCTCTGTGGTTTTCTTTTTTTTTTTTTTTTTTTTTTTCCCTTGGCAGACCTCCTGAAATTAGCAGGACTCCTGTTGACATTGTTGGCTGCTTGGTACTTGGGATACTTACTCACTGCATATATACCCAAAGAGGCAATAAAAACATCTATTGCTAATCTTCAGGACATTGGAAAGAAACCAGTGTTGAGGGGTGTGTAATTATATTTCTTTTTTTTTTTCCTTATACTATATCTAATGTGTATTTACATGGTAAGTGACAAATGGCTTGTTAGCTAATAAATTATTTGGTATGTGCTATTATAAGAATGAAGTAGACTATGTAAAGTTAATTAATTAGTGCAAGTCTGAACTATTTCTTAGACACTATCTTTGAAGAAACATAAGCCACATATATCAGCAGTCCTGTTTAACAGGGGAGGTCCCAGATGACTGAAAGCTTGCCAGTGTGATGCCCATCTACAAGAAGGGTTGGAAGGAGCATCCAGGGAACTAAAAGCCTGTCAGCCTGACCTCAGTGCCGGGGAAGATTATGGAGCGGTTCATCTTGAGTGTGGTCAGCAGGCATGTGCAGGTCAATGAGGGGATCAGGCCCAGCCAGCATGGGTTCATGAAAGGCAGATCCTGCTTGACCAACCTGATCTCCTTCTATGACAAGGTGACCCATCTGATGGATGAGGGAAAGGCTGTGGATGTTATCTACCTGGACTTTAGTAAAGCCTTTGACGCTGTCTCCTGCAGCATTCTCCTGGAGAAGCCGGCGGCTCATGGCTTAGGCAGGTGTACTCTTTGTTGGTAAAAAAATGGCTGGATGACCGAGCCCGGAGAGTTGTAATGAACAGAGTTAAATCCAGTTGGAGACCGGTGACAAACAGTGTTCTCCAGGGCTCTGTTTTGGGACCAGCCAAGGTTCTTCACTACAAGAAGGACGTTGAGGTGCTGGAGTGTGTCCAGAGAATAGCAACGAAGTTGGTGAAGGGCCTGGAGAACAAGTCTTATGGGGAGCGGCTGAGGGAACTGGGGTTGTTTGGTCTGGAGAAGAGGAGGCTGAGGGGAGACCTTATCTCTCTCTACAACTTCCTGAAAGGAGGGTGTAGTGAGGAGGGTGTTGGTCTCTTCTCCCAAGTAACTAGCGATAGGACGAGAGGAAATGGCCTCAAGTTGTGCCAGGGGAGGTTTAGATTGGATATTAGGAAAAACTTCTTTACTGAAAGAGTGGCGAAGCACTGGAACAGGCTGTCAAGGGAGGTGGTGGGAGTCACCATCTCTGGAGGTGTTCAAAAAACATGTAGACGTGGCACTTTGGGACATGATTTAGTAGGCGTGGTGGGATTGGGTTGACGGTGTTCAAAAATGTGTAGATGTGGCACCTCGGGACATGGTTTACTAGGCATGGTGGTGTTGGGTTGACGGTTGGACTAGATAATCTTAGAGGTCTTTTCTAACCTTAATGATTTTATGATTCTATAATGTCAGCCTATACTTGCCCATATGCAAATATAATTAATTGAATAGTAACGTAAGGACACCTTATTTGTTTGCTGGCATACAAGCACAAAGCTGCAGCTTTGGTTCTATCACATGTATTTTACAGTTATAGTTAACTGTTGAATCACTAACCAAACTTTGTTATTAAATTCTCATAATTTCTTTCCTCTAATCTGAGTGGGTGGCTTAATTTGTACATTTTTCTCATTTTATGACTACGTTATCATGTGAAAAAAGCTTAAAATGAGAATGATAACTGTTAACTTCAAGGTATTTGTAGGAATCCCTCATCCCTCTAGCCCTTATTTCCTGTTGTATGAAATAGCACAATATAATTACTCTAGATTCAAATCAGATCATGCTACATAGGGCATTTTTCTGTAGATACGCTTGCTCTTGGTCCCAGCAACTGTCTGAAAGTCAATGGTAACTTAAAGCCCATGCAAATCTGTGACAATGTTGCCAAGATATTGGAAAACTGGCAGGATTGGCTTCTGTGTATATATGTTTGAGCTTAGCATGTTTGACAATAAGTGATTATTTCATGTAGAAATTGTTTATGCAGTGTCCAAGAAAACATTTTCTCATCTTTGTTGTTGTAGCCCCACTCCCAAAAAGGCAGAAGTGTGATCACTGGTCTCCCTGCTCACCTGGGAACTATGCCTATCGGATTCTTAGTGGTAGCGGCAAAGGAAAGATGGCTAAAATTTGTTTTGAAGATGAGCTGTGAGTACCAGTCTAACTTTAAAAGCAAATGCCTTGTAGTGTGAAGAAGGGTGTTTCATTTCGGTTCAGCAGCAGCAAGGAAGCTCCTACCAGGGGGTCCTATTCTGATGATAAACTTCAGAATAGAACTGACAGTATTTAACTCTTCCTCCTCCCCCCCCCCCCCGCCTTTTTTTTCAAAACACCTAATCTCAGGTTATTTTCTTTGTTCCTGTACGTAAGCTGCATTCAACTGTTAGTTTCAAGTATGAATTCTAATTTTCATGGTGTGAGATAGCCAGTTTACAGTACGTTGAGTGGTCAACACCTGAAGGTCAAGTTCTTTCATGGTTTCTCAAACTGGACAGGTAGAGTGACTTCAAAACCTTGCGTTGATCTTTTGTGTAGATATAGTCCACACAGAATACTGCCACAAAACCACATTTTATCTTGGGGTTTTTTTCTACTTTATCTTTCTGGCTGCATTTGTATGAAGTACTTTCTAGATCTGCTTTATTTTGAAAGACTCATTGTGCATCGCTAAAGGAAAGTGAGAGGTAATGTGGAAGGTTTTTAAGCCATAGCTCTTGTCTCCTACAAAGTCTTGAATTAAAAACTGAAGAAAACATGAACATCAAAAAGTGACTTAGCATTGGTAAACATAACTTTGGATCAGAGGTTCTGGATGGATGCATTCTAGTGATACTGTATTTATTTTGATTGCAGGCTTATAAGTGAAGAGAAGGGTAATGTTGGAAGAGGTATAAACATTGCCATTGTGAATTGTAAGTAAGAGAAAAAAATGTTAGAGAGAGACATTGTTTTGTACTGTGATAATTTACAAAGGTTCTTGGGGGGGCTGGTTTGTTTTGGGTTTTTTTTTGCTTGGTTTGTGGTTTTTTTACTAGCTAGTATAGAAGGAAAGGGAAAGGCAAAAATTGCAGACTTGACTCATGTTAAATATAAGAAAAACAAATCTCTTGGAGAGAAATAGTCTTCTGGATAAACAAAAGAAGCATGTTCATAATCAGTATAAGAAATAGAAAATGTGTACATAGAAGCAGTATATGTGTATTTTATTAGATAAAAAAACTGCTTCGTATGTAACATAGCAAAAGTATCCGTGATCCTCCAGCAGTAAGACTCAACTTTCAAGTTTAGTCCTTCATAAAAGGTATCTACAGTTCCATTGATAAGGGGCAAGCAGTAACTGAGAATTGCAGTTCTGTCCCAAGGTACAATCAAGGTACAAATTTATTTTCCAGACTTGGACAAACTCAAAGCTTGATTAGTATTAAACTGTCATTATATGTCTCTGCTTATGGTAGCAGCTATTGGAAAGTAGAGGTGCAGTTTATTCCAGATCTGCAGGCACCATTTTAATTTGGATGAATGGGAATGGTGATGAAGTGCAGTGTATTCGATAATGGATCCAGAGAAAAATGAACAGCTAAATGTTGTGGGGGAGGGGAAGAAAGGGAGTTCAGATGCACAGTCAAGTTGGCTTTGATAATAAATACTTATATTAGATTATTTTTTTCTCATTATTGCTAAGCAAGATCTTGACCTTGTCTAAACTTGCATGATTTTATTGAAGTCACTGGGTTAAATTACCATAGACAGAATCTGTTCCAATTTTTTTTTCCCCCAGTTAACTAGTGCATTTTTATTTTTCCAATAAGGAATCACAAAAACATCACTGGTTATCATAGATAAACAGTTAAAAATGAGTTTTCAGCATATAGCTGGAGAGTAAGAGGGCGAATACTCATCTTGAATGCATAAGCAAGTTTAGACTAAATAGGAATAGGGACCTAGGATTGTCTTTGCATCTGACATTAGTGAGGAAGAAGAAGTGATATATCAAATTTTACACATTTTTAAACACATTTTTTACACATTATTAAACATCATACATAGAGTTGTTTTAGCTACACTTTCATCTCCATTTGCAGGTAAATTTGTCCACTATCTCAAACCGCTTTGTAGTGAGGCATATTTTCTACATGTCGTCTCATTAGATCAGTCAAGCTAATGACTGTGCTCAATAAGTTTCTATGGCATCACACTTGTATTTTATTCCATAATGGTAACTCTTTCTTCTCCGAATGAATATGGTCTTTTGTAAGAAGGAAGACAAAACTATTAAGCCCACGCTAACAACAGAGAGGGAGAGAGAGAAAGAATTTTGTGGATTTCTGCTGTCCTCACTACAGCTTTTTCCATTTTTTTGTGATCTCTGCTCAGAAGCAGCCCAGTTCTAGAATGCTGTTCTACCACTGACAGATTTTTTTGCCACCTTTTGCCCTCATCAGCGTGATAAACCTGCCATTTAGAGTCCTATGTTCAGAACCATTTGCCTTCATGATTTTACCATATATGGATCAAAGATAAGCAGAAAGGAATCGGGAAATGCTGGATCTTCTCACTAGAAATGAGCTGATGCACTCTATGTGGAAGAGACCCTCTCACGTAGGAGGGATCCAAGCAGAGTCTTGGATAACGAAAATCAGTTAACTCAGCTGGCATGGATTTAGAAATTTTAAAAGTATTTCCAGTTGTACATGTCTTGCTTAAACAAAGATAGCCATCTAAGCAGCAGCATAATTAATGATGAATATTGACCAAAATGTTTTGGAATTACTAATTGTTTGCATGCCCAATTTCTGATACGGTAACGATGAGTGTTGAGTTTCTGTCCACTGAGATTCAAATGGTATGAAAGCTTGCACATCTGAAACACTGCACAGAATACCATTAAGCTCATCCAAATAGTCCTAGGCTTAACCAATTTTCCTAATTATGGTTGTGACCTAGTATAGTATATATAAATATAAAAACATGGAAGCACACTGTAAATAGAATCCCCTCTTTAAAATAAAAAGTAATAAAAACATTTTATTCACATTTGATGATTCACAGACTACATGAAACAAAATATTCTCCCCAAATCTTAAACTTACATTATTCCATATTTCTTCCAAGTTAAAAACTTAAACAAAAGAAAACAGAAGAAAACTCAGAATACAGAAAATTAGAGATGCCTAGCTTTAGCTGAAAATGCTGTATATGCTGATTGAATTTAATCACTTTTGCACGTATTTACTTGACTTTTCTTTTTAATTACAGATAAAACAGGAAAAGTTACATCGGCAAAATTTTTTGACATGTGGAAAGGAGGTGGGGAAAAGAGCACAATAGAGCTTTTGTTAGTGTTTCAACATTAAGAAAGGACTTATAATTATCCTTCTCTTTCAAATGACTATGTATTATCGACAGGGATCAGCTAGAAACAAACAGCTGTTGTCTTCGTAAAAGTCTTCATAAAATATGCTCTGGCCAGATGACAAATTTTGCCTGAAAAGCTTAATTTCTTCTGTTGGTTGAGATAGTCAATTGTCTTTTCTTTCTCTAATTGTCTTGCTTTTTTTTTTTTTTTAATTTTCAAATTGCCATTTTTTAATTTTCTTTTTTTTTTTTTCCCCCACCATTATTTCAGTCTGGTAGGAATAGCACTTAACCAGGTACCACATCCAGATACTTCACTCAGCAAAATCCCTTTTCCTGACATATTTTGTTCTATTTAAGTTGTAAAATCATAATAGGAGATATGCTAGTCTGCCTCTTAACATCATTCTATGTAGCTAGAAAGTCGGTCTACTTTAAGAATAGCTTTTAATATGTTTTCCAGACTTTGAACAATAACAGTTTCCTTGCTGTTAGTAAGGAGAAACAGGACACTATGAGGCACTGGAAGATGATTCTCTGACCACTTAAGAATGCTTGTGGCCTTATGTGCATGAACAGAAATCCCATTGGGACTAATCATGGGGCTACAATTTTATATACAGTATGTAGGCTGTAATGTCTCCAGGGTGCCTGTTACATTTTTTTGTATAGAAAACAAATGTCTTGTGTATGTTTAGCAACTGCAAAACCAATAAATAGCTTAGTTCTGCAAATAGGCTGCCACTTAATGGAAGTGGGATGTACAGTGGGGTGTGTAACTCAGCTCTGCCCAATTAACATGGGAGTAGGAAGCTCACAGAATAGCGATGACTTCTCCTGGGCTATTCCATGCTTTGCTTGCACGTATAATGTTACATGAGGTAAACATAAGAAACCATCTATACACTTATCCTGGGCATAAATGGCTTTTGTAGAAGATTGGAAGTATCTTTGTTTACTACCGGGAAATGCAGATCAATCCATGCTCTCCTAACCTTCAGTGTAAACTAGCAGCTTTCTGCACCTTTCAAGATTAGGCCCTCTGCCTGTAAACAGAAAAATTGCCTAATTAGGTCTCATTTTGAATAAACATGGCCAAAAAGTGAAAACAAGTTGGATGTAGGTGGACTGCGATATGCGTATAATGAATAATCAGTTGTGTAATTGATTCAACAGACTACTCAGGAGAGATGGTGGCTTTCATTAAAAATGCACCAGAAGGATCCCTTCTTTTGATGGTGACTCATGATGATGGAAGCACCTGGTAAGCAAGTTATTCATGACAGGCTGAGGAACAGAGCAATTAATAGCTTGACAATCACTATTGCATAATGGTGTAAAGGAATGGTAAATTTCATTCTATAGCCAGGGTTATTCTCTCATTTCCTGCCTAAAAGGTTTTGGATTCTATGTCCATTCAGTGCTTGCCCATCTCATGTATGTTGATACTTCCAAAGATAGATAGATAGTGTCACGTTTAAA
The DNA here is from genome assembly GCA_013400535.1 of Scopus umbretta. Classification (NCBI taxonomy): domain Eukaryota; kingdom Metazoa; phylum Chordata; class Aves; order Pelecaniformes; family Scopidae; genus Scopus; species Scopus umbretta. The sequence goes on from VZTL01060020.1 coordinate 13,775, forward strand.
AGCACCAGTTGTCCTCATAAAGGTCAGTGCTGTTACCTCTGGGTCACGACCTTCTATTAATAAGGTAGCTGCACCTCCAATTACAATGTATCTGGTTTGCATTCCTTCCTACACCTCAACCTGATTCTTCAAGTGCTTTCAAATCCTCAGGTTTTTTTAGTTGAATTTATTATATGGTAATTCTACAAGGAAGGACTTAATCATTTGGTTGATAAGCATTTAGTGCCCTTTTCCTTATTTAAGAAGGGTTGAAACATCAAGTAGTATTTGAGATACATTTTTCTTTCTGCTATGCTGTTACAAACAGGTTGTATTAACATCAGGAGTGTGGAGAGGAGGAAGAAAAAGCATTTTGCTCTGTGAGTTTAGTGGCATGCTACTAAGAAATGTCTCAGGATTTTTTTAAACTTCTCATTGTTGCTTCTGCTGACCTACTAATGTAAAGCATGAATCAGCTGTGTTCTTTTCCAGCATTTTTCACATCCTGAATTTTTAACACTTTTTTTTTTTCCCACTAAATTTTCCTAGGTTGAACAATGACGCCAAAAAATTAGTAGAAGAGCTGGGAAGTAAAGAAATAAGGAATATGAAGTTCAGGTCAAGCTGGGCTTTTATAGCTGCCAAAGGCTTCAAGATGCCAGATAATATCCAAAAAGAAAAGGTCAGGTTCATTTTATTTTCACTTTGTATTTGTCTGTATGTCAGGTATAACCTTCAGGTGCAGATTTCTTGGGATGGCTATAACTGTAGGCTGTTCAGTAAGCCTCAGTTGTACAAAGCAAGTTCGCTAAGGTGTCATCATTCTTTGCTTTGGATCTGGGCCATGTACAGAACTGACTTCTACCACACCAGCACTAAATCATCTGTAGACAAATTTCAGAAGTGAACAGCGATTCTTGAGAGTCTCAGTTTTGAAATGTCCAGCCTGACATGCTGTACAGAGACACGTTTTCTTCTGGAAGGACAAATACCAAGGACTTCCTAAAAATAAAGACTGTTTTTTAATGAAAATCGGGTTGCTTCAAATTGACCGTGCAAATACAGCAATGCTTACATCACAAAACTTTTCTGAATAACTTGCCCTCAGGTTTCAGGAGGACTAAAGATACTGGTTTTATATCAGATTTCTGTTTCATCTGTGGCCTTGTTGTATTTGCTTTCTGTAAGCCAAGTAGTGCACATCTGTATGGCAGAGAGGCAGGCAAAAGTGAGAAAACCCAATAAAGAGGTCAGCTCCCTTGATATTGACTCCCTCCAAAAGCATGTGAAACTTCCATAGGGTTTTTTTTTTTTCCTCAGAATATTGTTCCAATCTTCTTCACATTACAGAGCTTCTGCAGGAAAAAGGTATTCCATTTAGCATATGCTGTGACAGCCATCAGGGAAATAAATAAAGCACTCTGTGTAAGAGAGAAACTGGTGGAATCTTCACCCATTACGTCGAGCAAGATGTGCAACGTGCTACTTGGCTTCCCAGTCCTACCCCGATACCCCTTTTTGTTGTCTGAGGTTTGACCAACTAGTTTGTAAACTAGTTTTTTGTTTGTTTGTTTTTCTAAAACAGATAAACCACTCTGACGAGCAGAAGAACAGATACAGCGGCTGGCCAGCTGAAATCCAAATAGAAGGCTGTATCCCAAGAAACCTGATCTGAACAAATGCATACCTCATTAATAAAGATAATTCTATATTTTTATATCTATGACTCTAGTAAATTGCCTCCAGAACCCAATAAGCGTCTGGACACTAATTGTAAAATAAGTCATATGTACAGTTTTTAACCTTTCTTTCTTCTGCGAGGTTTTACTGTAATCTGAAAACAAATAGGTATTGTGATGACAAGTGGAAATAAAATACTCTGATTTGGAATTACACTGTTCAGGAAGTCACTCATAAAATACCAGGATTTTTGAAAGTGAGTATGCAGTGTCATTAGTAATTTTAGGGTTTTCATTTTGGTTTTAGTAGTGTTTTATTTTGGTTCCCTTTAAAGACTAGTATGCAAATAGAACTTATTCTAAATTGTAACATAAAATCACTAGCAATAAGGCAAATTATTGTGATGTTAGTTAATTAGTAACATCACTTCTCTTCAGAAGAAGTATGGAAATAGCAGTTACGTTTGTTGAGCTGGTTTTGGTGAGGTTGACAACATGGAATAGCAATGTTAACATGTAGGGATCAAGTTACTTGAAATATTTTACCAAATTTAAGTTGCACATCTACATGGTTTGTTTTAAGTTTTTTTTCTTCCTCTAACTTAAAAAAATGTACGGAGTTCAGGCAAGCTTAAGTGATGTTCATGCTAACAGTAGGATCACACACATGATTGTAAGGAAACTGTAGAAGCCATTTATTCAGTTTCCATTTTTCTGAAGTGCATCAAGTATGTCTGGACCTTTCTTAATTGGTGTTTGTCCCCCTGTTGTGCAGAAGCCTCCCATATGGCAGATTCCACAGCTTAAGTCGCTTCCTGTAGCATTTCACTGTTACTCTAGTTATTCCCCAAACGTACTGAATTAACCTAAAAGGGCCGAGCCGGTTACATGGAGAATAACTCATCACCATTCTTTTTATGCCAGTCTATTATGTATCTGAGGACTGTCCTCATCAACTCTCTCATCCCTAGACTGAATCTACCTGGTATATTTTAATCTTTCTTTACATTTTTCTCCATGTTAAAACGCTAATTTAGCACTCCAAATCTCTACCCTTTTTGCCGCTACCACTGCCTACTTGCAGCCACTGCTGTGTCCCCCACCAGTCCCTAAAGCTACAATTCCTGCCACCAGTTTGCAAACTGATCCATAGCCCAGGAATGATGCCAAAGAAAGCAGGTAAATTAGTTTGACTCAATTTGACTTTGGCAGACTCACAATGGTTGCTCCTTATCACCTTGCTACTGATGAGGTGGTTACAAACTGAGTACTTAAATAGCTGTTTCAATATTTTTCCACATTTAAGTCATTCTTCTGTTATTCTTTTTGCTTGTTCATCCTACAAGTTGTGTAGGTCAGGGGCCTCATTTTGGTAGTTTACACATCTAATACTAAATGCATGTGAACTGTTGTAACACATGCTGAACTTGGCCTCATTCTTGAAACCCAGGGATTTGGATGGAAGACCCAAGGTTTGCCAGCAGTTGCAGGCTACTTCGCAGTTAAGAAAACTCTGCATCTGCTGCTGTTCCTTATACACATGTTTTAGCAAGAGAGGAGAGCTATCACAGGTATCTACCTTCCATGTGAGCCTGTGGTGGGACAGAGCTGCTGTGAAGGTACTTCAGTGATTATTCCTTGGGAGGTTTGAAGCAGCGGGTTCCAGGTGCCTTGTTTGTGCTTTCCAGGGACGTCATAGCAATGCAGCAAAATCAAACTTCTCCTGTACTTCGGATAAAGTGACCTAACCAACTGTACATTAGCGTTCCTGTCATCCAGATCGATGCCAAGATGTATGACTTGTGTATGTTTATTTTCTTAAGTGTACAGCTTCATGTCACCAATAATTTATTCAGGCAATGTTCATGTTACTGGCAGAACATTTATTCCTTTACATTGTAATTGCACTTTGTTACACACCTGAATTATAAAAACAACATAATTACAGTACTAACGGTTGGCAATCCTCAGAGTGCCAAGCTCTGAGACAGTCTTCAAACTCTGTGCAGTCTGACAGTCATTGCCTTCTACTCCAGCCCATGATTAATCTTACATCAATTACAACTATATTTTACATCAGTTTCTGTTTAGCAATTTCCATGAAGTGCGCGAGTACTTCACGTAGTCTGTTTTTACTCCATTCTTTACAAATGGTCAACACTAAAAGGTGCATACCCATAATCTGAATCACAGATCAAGCCATCAAGAACCTTTCACAGCACAAGTCCCTGCAAAATGTTCTTTAACTCCATCGTGTTTTCACTTTTTCAGAGATGCAGTTGAGTTGTCTAGACCAGAGTGTTAATAATCTACAGTGTTTAGTAGATATCATCAGCTTTGTTCTTCTTTGCTCATGCCACAGTGTTTAAATATGGTAGGCAGAGGACCCTCAAGTACTTTGATAACTCTCTGATCTCAAGAAATCATGGAAAAATGGTCACTTGAGCAAAAAAGGTGCCACTTTCTCAATAACTTTTCAGAATAGAAGCAATCTTACAGAGTTGGTTTGAAAGTGGGATTTTGACTTTGCACACACAACTTGCACACTTTTAAATGAACTGCCTTCTGAGGAGCAGAAAAAAGCTTTTTCATGGTCCTGTAATTCTGAAAAATTAATCTGGAGAAATGTTAAATAGCTTTGAATTTCAAAATAATTGAAAGACCAGCAAGTTAAACATTTAATATTATCTGGGGGTGAGGCCATAGACTGTAGGCTCCCTAATGCAGATCTCCTTCCTTGCCTTCTCTGTCATGTGCTCTACACCACAGACAAACTCAAGTAGTGGACGTCAATGCTGTTGATGCCAGGTGACACTGTCAACCACAAGCAGCAGGTAGGAAGTGATTTGCTGTGCTTTTCTGGGCCAGGTAGGTGCTGTGGTCTTCACCATGCCTTGTGAAATACTTCTGGGTGGTTAATACAGCATGCAGGATCACCACCACGAATTAAGGTTAACACCTGCAGAGCAATTCATGTTTTTCTAAACCCTAGTAAGTAAATCCACTGGGAAACGGGAGCTTTAGGCAGTAGCATTACTCGGGGCTTGGATTTGTGAACTTAGAGGCAAAATGGCACAGCAGGTGGCAGCAGTGTCTTTCCAGATCCTCTGCATCTGTTTGTAGAAGTACCAAACCTTTGCGGTTACCTGTCCTGGACAGATGCTGGAAGCCACAGTCATGGGTGGAGGTCACCCTGTCTTTCGCTTGCGCCTGGGAGGGAAGTCAGCAGCTTTGCCTCTAATGTGCCAGACTTTCCTTTCCTGTGCTTTGCCAGTGACGGGGTCCCGTTTCAAATATCCCCACCAGGACCAGCCTGCTCATTGGCATTCCTCACAAGAAGTGTCCCAGTAGGACCCTCGTATCCCATGACCATTTAGGTAGACATTTTAGATAGAAGCAATGAGAAAAAGTAGTTATCATTCCTGCTTTTCCCTCCAGTGTGAACATGACATGACCAATCCCATAAAGAAGTACCTGGACAGAAGCCTTTTTTTATGTCTCCATTTAAGAGAATTAAAAGCATTTCAGGGTCTTGACATGTCTCTTACAAATCCCTGGATCCCAGGCAGTCCAATTTGATGGTAGCAGTAGGAAATATTGATCAAATAATAGGTAACGTTTTCGTTTTCTCAGTGGTAACTGTTTCTTCAGGTTCTTTGTGTAATGTTATCTACCTCAAAGCGGGAAGTTTCCACTATATTTAAAAGAAAAACACCAGAAAGGAAAAGTTCTTCAGTGAAAGATGCCCTTTCGCAGGCAGGCTGTGCTTAAAGCAAAACTCCCACTGACTGCAATCCACTCAGAAAAGCAAAGAGAAGCTGATGCTTTTACTTATACATAATGCCTGGTGGGAAGTAATGTCATATTATAGAGTGTCATATCTCTGATCTCTCCTTAGCTGCAAATGAAATGCTGAACGATGACTAGAATTCAGGAGATTAAGATGGGTGGTTTTAATAATGTTTGAGTGACAGTGATTCCTCATTTCCTGGGATTCCAAAGTCTGCTTTTTTTGTGTGTGTTGGGTTTGTTTTTTTTCTTTCCAGGGAGATTTTCAGCAGCATAGAAAATGTAGATTCTCCCCCTTCAAATACAGACTTTACACTAGCAGCTGTAACATGACTTTTTTCCTCTTCCAAAGACAAATGCATAGAGATAGATGCTTTAGGCTGGCCCAGTCTCCATTGCAGGTCTCATTAAAAATAAAAAAAATACTTTTTTAATAGTTCTATTTCAGCCAAAAGCAATACACATTTCAACCTTGTACTTCTGATACAAATCTTATGTTGTTACGCTTGATATATCTGCTTTCTATCTCCTGGGCATTCCCTACCAGAGTTCTCAGGAATGAGACTGAACTTCTACCTTCTCCCTCAGGCCAGGAGGTCTATGAAAACCTGGACTTGGAAAAGAGGAATGAGGTCTTGAAGTAAGAATTTCCAAAGGGTTATTAGTGCTTTGAGGTCACATCTGACTAAGTTCCAGTTTTGCTCCCATCCTGGTTCACTGAATAGCATTGTGCCACACAATCAGGTTTTATTGCCTGCAAGAACTAGAAGTGGAAAAATTACACCTCGAGTATCCCTGGATTTTATCCCCTGATTTCTGCTCAGCAAGAACAGAAAGCACCATGTACATCTAGTTTCTGATTTTCCTTCTGATAACTTACAGGATAGAACTAGAGCCCAGGAGCAAAGCTCTGCTTTCTGTGAGACTTGTGTCCATCAGTGATCCACATCTCCGGCTGTTTAGTTAATTGCTGAAGTCTCTACTTGCCATGTTGCCACTCACCAGCTAAGCAAGCATTCCTTGTGGCAGATGAATACAGATCAACAGTCCCAAATCAGCAGTCTTTTGATTTTTTTATCCCACTGTAACAAAAAAATGGAAGAGAGAGTCCACTCCTCCTCCATCCTCACCTCCTCCACATTCATGAGGGAGATTTCTGTGTGATGTGAGGTATTCCTGCTCCACTGTGTTTGCCTGGGCATGCCTGCTGCAGACACAAGATGGCTTGACTGGATTGGGTCCTTCCACAAGAAACCTTCAGCCCTAAGGATAAGTCCCTTCTGCAGTAAATTATTGTCTGCTCTGCTGGGGCCTCAGTAATTTCCGTTAGAAGGAAATGTAGAAACAATCAATAATTGTCAAGTAAAAGGAAAGGGACTTATAAGAAAAGGGATTCTACAATTCACAGATTAATTTCCACTTAGAAACATTTCAAGCCTTTGGGTGAAGATGAAAAAAGTATCGTCAACAAAGATAAAATACGGCTATCCACTTAGTTTCAGCTCAGAGCTAGCTGATTTGCGTAGGTCACAGAAGCTAGCTGTAGCAATACGGAGCTCAGCAGACTAACGTAGGCAACGCTGAGCCTCACGCTGCTCCAGCTCAACTGCTGCCAAAGTCGGTTTCAAGTCAGCCCCTGAACTTCCTCATCTGCTGGTGGCTTTCTGGTGTTCACAACACAGCAAAGCTCCCAGCAATAGCACTTACCACAGCACCATGCAATTAGCCCCGCAGTTTACTGAAGAACTTGAGCCTTAATCAGTCCTGGAGAAGCATGATTGAAAACACAAAAAATAACAGACTTTTCCCTCATTTACTGCAGTAGTTCTTTGGAAGCACTGTCCTAGAAGTAAGTAATCTCTTCTAGTGTGAAGTATTCATTGATCATAATTTTAGTCCTTTCCTCTTGTTTTCTTTTTATGCTTATAACTATGC
>VZTL01060020.1:21179-44319 GCA_013400535.1 Scopus umbretta
TATTATAAAACTTATTCTTTATATAAAAAAAAAAAAAAAAAAAAAAGGAGAAATTGGAAATATACCAGCCCTAATATTGCTCCATCTGAAAAAGCATTTAAGCACATAGAAGCTCTGCCGCTCCAGCTGGTACAAGTGTTAACCTTGATTATCATCTGCTCCGGGAAATGGTTTAGTGATATAGAAGGCAAGATTTATCTAGATCCTCTGAGGTTTAAATTGTGCTATTTACTAAAAGCTATGGCATTTTATTTTGTGTCTTCCGCTTTCCTGATTTTTCCTACAGCTCTTCACTTGTTTCACTGTCCTCTGATTAATACAGTAGTAATTTTTTTCCAGGTTACTTGCAAATAGTTTTAACAAAAACTGCTGAGAATCCCACCATTTATAACCACTACCAGCTGTACCCTCTGCTGAGCGTGCCTGGCTCCATAGCAGAGGTGGCAAACAGGAACATGCTCCCCAGCCAACTCACTGATTGTCAGTTAAAAAAAAAAACAAACCAAAACCAAACTATCAAAAAACCTCAACCTGCAGACCTGGACAGAACTGGTTTTAGGGGGAGCAAAGAGAGCAAGGAAATCGTATCTAATATGTAAATGGGACTGTGTATAGTAAATTCAGATGTAACCTGGAGCTGCAGATCCATGAAGAAAGGTATAAATTTGTGTCAGCAAACATATATATGTGACCCTAAGTGGAAGGAGGAAGAGAGGGAAAAAAAGAAAAGAAAGAAAAAAGAGAGGAAGAAAAAAAAACATCAACATGAACATTGTATTCCTCCTTGTGAAGGACTCCAGGTGCTGACAACTCGCTGTAATATCTCACCAACACCACCAGCATAAAACCACTGACCTTAGGATACAGAGAAGCAACGGAGGACTGAGCTAAGAAGTTTGTGTTACAATTTTAATTGTATTATTGCTATTATTGTGACTTCTGTGTATGAGCACACTACCTGCATTATTGTTCTTTGTTTCTCTGGGATAATTAGATCATGTAATAATGATTCTTGAGTTAGTCTGTTAAGATTCCCATTATACTACCAATCAGTTGATGGCTTTGTTTTATAAGGAGTGCTTCCTTTTTGCCCGTAAATGAGAGAATGCAAGAGTGCTCCTGCTCCTGCTTGCAGTGCACTTTCTCCTGGTGACCCATCAGGAGTGGAATTTGTGCCTCTTTTGCTACCAGCTAAGAACTGCAAGACAACTCAGGCCCCTTTATTGTGTCTTCCTTTCCACTTCCCAACTGAGGTATTCCCCCCCCTGCTCTTTGAGTGAACAAAGCCTCTTGTCTACAACAAAACCTTGCCTGTTCTCCACATAAGCTATGGGAGCAGAACATGAGGATGTACCAAATGGCCCTACATGTATTTGTCTTCCTGCAAAGCTGGAGCCATATAAACTATTTTTTACAGACTCAGAAGTACCCTATTTTATACAGGGTGTCTCTGTCTGTATAAAGTTATTACTCTCAGTTATTATCTGCTGATTTATTAAGAGATATGACTCAGCGAGGACCATTGAGAGGCTGTTAGGGAATCCCTTCACTCCTCACCCTTCTCACAACCCTCTCCTTTCCTGGAGAAAATGACAACAAGGCCATGAGAGTAATGTTGACAGCCCAGAAGCCATCCTTTTCAGTTCCCTATCTATAGTAGTCTAGACCCTTCCTCGCTCCTCCCCCAAATACATAATATGGAGGGATGGTTTATAACCGTCTTTGTCCAAGTTCTTCTGTTCTGCAAAGGTAGCCAGCAACACCAGGGGATTTCCAACATTTTCCAATGTGTGAATTGTTTAGGAATAGCAAATGGGCTTACAGGGTCTCACATATACCTAAACCTCACTGATCCACCCCATATTTGCATGGAAGAATGGGCTAATTGCCGTAGGGTTTTTCGAAGCAGCAATGAGGAAGCAGTGTTGAGGAAAATTGACTCCACTGAGCAGGAGACAGAGAAGCGGTAGGAGGATGAGAAAGCAGGCTGCTGCTGAAATGGGCAGGCCTTGTGGCTTGGCCTGTGTTTGTCCAGAGCTCAGCTTTGGCATAAACTGCCACCCTCTGTCAGGGGAACCAGGCTCACCACTCGCTCTGTCGCACACGAATTCGGGACCCTCTCAGTGATCAGAGGCTTTCACCTGATGATGGCAGCATCCCTGGGACACTATAAGCAAGAAAACAATCTCTCCACTCCTTTCGACAGTAAGGGAGGGAAAGGGAATGAGAAAAGTTTGAGAGGTTAAATAAAGCTGAGAAGGAAAAAGCACAGAGCGAGCCCTAAAATAAGAGCCTCCCAGGGCTACAAAACCCAAGCCTGTGTTCAGAAGAAAATTCTTTCACACAATCCTAATCAAAGTCTCCTTGTTCCCAGAATAACGTTCCTGTCTACAGAATTAAGTTGTTTCCTTCCACGCAGAGATGACGGCACACAGCAGTCTTTCTCTGTGCTCACCTCACAGCCCTCATTTGCTCGCTCTCCACTGTTCTCTACAGAACAAATTGCGGCTCTGCAGGGACTGCCCCCTCCCCGTGCACAGAAAATCTCTTCAAAGACCAGGACCTTTAACTTTTACTCTTATAAATACACCAGCTTCCCAGCCTGAGCTCTTTTCGGCTCTCTCCGAGTTCGGCATCTTGCAGCTGGTCTCCCACAGCTGATCTCACAGTCCCTGGCATCTGGGAGGCGGGGAACCTGATTTCAGAGGCTATTCATGCTTGGCTAAATAAGCTTTCCACTAACTTAAATTAAATGCTGGTTTAGGGACAGGAGACCCAATACTCAGCGTATCTACAGGAGTATTCATTCAGATGAGCTAGAAAAAGAAATCAGAGTGGAAAATAACCTACCACTCACTTTGCCATGGTAGCTGATGTGTTCAAAGCAAAACAAAAGCAACACCCTTCCACAGAAAAAAAAAAAAAAAAAAAGTTCACCTCCCCTTTGGAGGCCACTACTGTGTGACTCCTCACGAGGCTGTCTTTTATAACTGAAGACACCACCCATAATTGCTCTGCAGCTGCCCAGCATTAAAGATCAAGGAATCTAACATTTATTGTGGTAAATGCTTTCTCCTGACACAGAGGATTTTCTGATCAGGCTTTTAATCCCTTTCAATTAAAATGCAGACTGCTCTTTACCATGGTATATGCGCACATACAAATACGTTATAGTTAGACCTGTTTTATGAACCAGTAGCTCAGTTTGGGGTTGGGGGGCAAAGCTATCCATGGCCTGGCACAGCTGAGAATCCACTCGGGTTCTCCTGTCCCTGGGATCGCAGATACTGCCCTGGTTCCCCTCCAGCTTGCTCAGACCATGTCTAGCTCCCTCAGCATGGACCAGTGGAAGTGGGGCAAAATATTCCCTGCCAAGGCCTCAATGTCCACAGCTGCTGGGGGAGGAGGAGTTTGCTTCAGATGACATTTTGTTTGCTCTCAGGGACTGTACACCTGAGACTGACTGAGGTGCATTAGGTGCATGCCTGGCACACTTCTGCTGGCTTGCTCTTGTCCAAAAGCAACCCAGTTTGGATGCACTGAGTCTCCCCTGTGACATGAGCCAAAATGCCATAGCTGGGGACAATCCTGAGATTTGCTTCAAAAGCAAGTCAAAAGCCATGGAGCTGAAGAAAAATGCACCCTTGGACAGAGCAGTGCTGCCTCTGCGTGCCTTGGTACTGTAGGAAACTTGGTGTGGAAAGGTGATAAAGCGAACCCTTCCTGCAGTCTCTAGGAAAAGCAATACAGACAGGGCTTTTAGGATTGAGCTTTTGCCCAACAACCATCTCTGGTCTGTGCAATTGCTGGCAAAGCCAGGCCCACTTCTGCCCTGAGGGCTTTCAAGCAGCTGATGAGTTCAGTGCAGGGCCAGATCTTTTCCTCTCATTCACTGCCCAAGGTAATTTCTGCTTGCTGATATTAAAAAGAAGAAGGATCCCCTGTTGGTAAAAACAGGAGCTTAACTGCTGCTTTCGGTAGCTAGTCTCCCTATGTGCAGGACTACCACCACAGTACACAGTGCTGGCTGAGGAGGAGTTGTTTGGCAAACAGCCATTACAGCCCAATACAACATTTGTGATTCTGTAGCAGTAAAGCATCACTTGCATTGGCACTTGCTCTCAGGGACACTCCAGTATATCATATAGGAGAAGATCAGGATATTTAATACGCAGTGCAACAAGGTGATGGCTCAGACGTGTGGAAGCAGTAGATGTCTCCAGCTGGGGCAGAAAAGGGTTAGACTGCAGGGCTTTCTCTGAGGGCCAGTTCTCTGGGCACTGTGCACATTTGATCTAAAACTAGGGCTAATCTATTGATCTTTTGAACAGTTGTTGACAGGCTCACTGTCCCAGGAGAAGAAAGGACCTCCTGCAGGGGTCATACCTATGCTGAATGAGGAGCTCCTCCTGAGCGGTTGTTGTTAGTTACACTTTGAGGTAGCTTCTTCTATCAAGTACACAAGCTATAGTCATCACAGGAGGGTTGCAAAGGCTCAGTCGGGCATGCACGGTGATTTCATTGGCTGAAAAGTCCTGTACACTCAAAGCTTCTTCTGCACAAATGAACAAGTGATGATTTTTAGAGACACATAAAGTGTCTGGACCTAGAAATTTACCAGGACTCCACACATCCCTGTTCACTTCATCGACTACAGTGCTGGCCTGAGGGCACCTCTGCATGTCTCCAGCAACTGCTTCAGAGTGATCTCCCCTGCTTTACTGACAGTCCCACTTCCGACGGCCCATATAAACAAACTGTGAGGGCTTTTTCACCCCTTTTCTCTATGGTCCTGAGGTCCTGTTTCATGTCATTTCAAAGAAACAGGCCAGGAGCACAGAAAATTCAGGTCCCGATGGGCTTCCTTGTCACAAAACCCATGTCCGTGTACAGCTCCAACTGATGCTGCTGAGAACCGCCTCCAGAGGAGGGGCTGAGGGCTGGTGAGACTTTGATGCAGAATAACCTTGTTCTGGGAGACTGCACTTCCCCAAACACCTGGGGTACTTCAACAAAGAAATGAAAGAAAATTTCCTGGCTGCTGCCCACAGCTCTCCCCTTCTGGGTCAATGTGTAACATTCCTCTGAGATGGGAGGCCAGACCAACACCACACTGTATGCCGCACTCCTCCCCTCCCTTGGCTAGTAACCCCATGGACAAAAAAGGGAGGTTTTATTTTGGTGTTGTTCTCTTAACACTTTCATAGCACTGTGCTCAAAACAAGGCCTCAGGGGTTTTCTGTGATACAATTTCCCACAGTTTTCCTTGCAGAGCACCTCAGCAGGGATGCAACACATCCCTTAGCTGTCAGGGCTGGCTCTAGCTCCGTTAGAGAGCTTAGTAAAACTGAGGAAAGGGGCGCTTCCTCACCCTGCTCAGTCCTTGTTTATGCGTATATCACTACAACAGTCATTTTCTAATGCTGCTGAAATGAACATATAATATCCCAGGGATTTCCCACAGTGGAATTTGCATTTAGAGATTTACAAGGTAAGGTATTGTTTCACATATATATAATTCAGCCACAATACAGTAGTGAAACTTATATACATCAGTCAGTGATCACGTTGTTCCTTATAAAAAGGCTGTTTCTGAAGTACTTGAACATTTGTAAGACACAACTGATGCAATTCAGACATGAAACTGGCCCTGCAGCTTTCCTTACACAGTTGCCCCTGGGTTTAATCCCAAGATGTAGCAAAAGCATTGTCCTTCTTTCCCAGGCCACTGCCTCAGTGTCTGCACCTCTCTTTTGCTGAAGAGAAGCTCAAACAACTTGAACTACAGACATATTTCATAGTGAAGAGACAGCATTGAGTTAGTTCATAACCTGTTTTGCTAGTAAGCCATGGAAGGGGAAATTCAAACTGTAACTGCTCAGCAGCGGTCATTCGTGACCAAGGAATGATCCTGCATGGAGGGCAAGGAGGGGTTACCCTGGCTGGAAGCAGGGATGCCAGAGACAAGACTGGTCCCTGTAAGGGAGTGAAGTTTCCCTAGGGCATGAGATAAGAAATGCCACAGCATTGTCTTCTAGCAGTGGTGCAATGGGAGAGATCAGGGGACACCTTTGGGCAGCAGGGCTGGTGCCAGAGGATGGACCATGGGGCTGAGGTGCCCCGCGCTGATGCTCACATGATGGGTAGAGGTGCAAGAGTGTCTAAGGAATTGGCCCATGCCATAACTTTGCATAGTCCTTGTAGAACCGCTTATCATGGTAGGACTCTGCCCAATATATTGTTCTTTTAAATCTTTTTGTATTTAAGCACAACCACATGTTTAATTCGCCTCAAGGGGTACAATGAAAATTCCCCAACACTATTCTGCCATATCCTCTGCTACCATTTAGTTCCCCGTTGAAAGTGCTAATTTACATGAACCGAGGAGCTCGTCTCAGTAATTTTTCATGTAAGAAGTAAAGGAACAGAAGCAGAGTAAGCACGTGCAAAGCTAGTTCCACCTAAACAGTTCATGGGCAATCATATACACTACGTGCAGCATTTCATGCTTCAGTCTCCGCCCCCCCCCCCAATAAATTGTAACACTGAAGGGCTAAATAGCTGTGAGCAACTGACTTTATTTGCCATATCTGTAACAGATAATGCTTTTCTATTCCTTTCTCATTGTCAGAAGCTAGGAAAGTTGAAAAAAGATTAGGAAAAATATCACCACTTGTGAATATCCAGATGTCAGGATCTGTTCTCTCCTGGCAACTGTTTAGATACCATCATCATAACAATAATTGACAGATTTCAATATCCCTTGAAAAAGTAGGTTTAATACTCTAGATAACACGGTTTCAATTCTTAGCCACACTGCCTTATGTAAATTGAGGAAATGGTCCCCCTCTTTGGAGGAATTTACATAACCTAAAATAACTTTCCATATGCTTGATATTAATTCCAAAGATTTTGAATGTACATCATCCAGTCATTGCTCACATCACCCAGCGGGGGATGATGGCATTTTCTACTCTAGGCTGACGCTGCTCGGATTAGGGAAGCATTGGACACTAAACCCCAAAACCAGACCCTTCTCCCTGGACAGCATACATCTGCGCTGTGCTAAAGTCGCCCTTGCTGTGGATGCACAGCCAGCTCATCTGCAACTACCAGAACCAGGCCCTTGCAGCGGCAGCACTACAGGCAGCTGTGCAGTTTTAAAGGAGCTACTGAGCAGGCTTGTAGGATGAAAGTGCTCCCTTTCCTACTAGCTGTGATGTGCACTGAAACGTCGCCCCAGTCAACTTATCTTTTTAATACAAAAATGCCATTGCTGCTTGCTCCAGCCAGCTTCTGCATGGTTGGAGCTCAAGAGACAGCTGAAGAGGAGAGACTTGAAATGAGTGCCCTTCCCTTGCCAATTTGTTTTTATCTTCCCGAGTCAAGCAATTTTTAAGCAGTTTAAGGGTTTAGTTTTCCTTTTCATTTTACACAAGTTTGGGTATTTTTCTTCATTTTTTCCTCTTTCCCCTTATTTTTGGTAGCTTCTATTTGTTGGGACTATTTAATTTATTTTGGCAGGATGGTTTGTTGTGTGGATTTTTTTTTTTGGGGGGTGGGTCTTTTTCCTAGTAGTTGCTTGTGGAATTTGTTTCATTACTGCTGGTTTTGGTTTTATTCTGACTTGTTTGTGGGACTTCTATTTATTTATTTATTTAACCAGAGGTTGCCTTTGTAGGGTTTTTTGTTTTGGTTTTTTTTTTTGGCAATGTTTTTCTTAAGAGTTGCCTGAGGATGTTAATTTATTTGTTTGGGTTTTTTTTAAAGTCCTTGTCCACTCAGTGAGGACAGATGGAAAATCCTGCTCCTGGGACAGAATAAACCCCTGCAGTGCCATGAACTGGGGACCAGCTGGCTGGGAAGCACCTCTTTTGGAAAGGACCCTGGAGGTCGTGGTGGACATTAGGCTAAACATGAGCCAGCGGTGTGTCCTGGCAGCAATGAACACTGGCAGCGCCTTGCGCCGTGTGGGCAGGAGCAGGTGGGAGATGGAGGGATGTGACTGTTCCCCTCTGCTCGGCACTTGTTAGACCTCATCTGGATATGGCCTCCTCTTTAGGGGCCCCGGTATGGGAAAGACATGGACAGAATGGCAAGTTTGAGGGAGGTCAGGGCAGGAGCAGTGGCCCTGGGGCTTGCTTAGCCCAGGCAAGAGGTGGCTGGGAGCAGGGGGGATTGTAGCAGCCCCCCAGAACTTACGTCTGAGAGGATGGAGCTGGGCTTTTTGCAGAGATGCACGGTGGGGGAATGAGAGACAGGGGGCATAAACTGAAGAGAGGGATATAACCAGCTGCATATAAAGAAGGAAAAAAATCACTCTAAGGCTATTTAATCATTTGAAGGAATTTCGTAGTGACACTGTGGCATCTCCATCCTTGGAAGCTTTCAAGACTTGATGGTATAAAGCCCAAAACAACACGGTCTAAATCATTTTGAGTTATAAGATTTGACTAGATGATATTCCGGTCCTACCGGAATAATTTTATCATTAAGGATTTTGCGTAATGGTTTATGACACATAATAATCCTGCCAACTAGTTCATTTACATTACATTTTTAAAGCATAATCTGAATTTGCTTTGACAAATGCTTGGTCTTTCATCTTTTGCATCGTGTCCCATTTTTCTGTTCATTAAAATTATTTCAAAACATACCCTACGCTTCTGAGTTTTGAATGAAATTCTGCTTAATTTATTTTTAAACATCCTTTATTGTGCTACTTTAATCTGTAGAACTGTATTGCCAGTGAAACATGCTGTTATAAACCATTACATAAACATGAAACCTGTTTTCAGTGCATTACACTGAAACATTTCCCAGTAACGGGGTAAAGATTTTATTTTGCTGTTTCAGGAGAAGAAAGGACAACCAAAATCTTGACATTTGAAGAAAGGAGAACCCCGATTTCTGCCTTTACAGCAGGGTAATACTGCCCAGAGCTCCTCTTTTTCTCTGAAACTTAGTCCTGTGATTGAGCAAAACGCCGGAACCGCATCCACCACACAATCAAAGGCACCGCCAAAAATTAATAAGCTAACCGGTAGTGTGACTTAGAAGCCCATTCCCGCACGGATAGGTCTGCTATACGCTTGAGCGCAAGAGGGATGGTGGAGGAGGCCAGGAGGACTGGCAGCTGTGGTTCCCCGCCGCGGCCCATGCCCAGCCATGGTGCTGCCCGTGCAGCGCCGGCGCTGTGTCACTCCCTGCCTGCCACATGCCTGCAGCCAGAGCTCAGAAACAAGCCCTCTGAGCCACTGCTAGATGAGGAAGCAGGAGGAAGGGCTGGCTCTAAGGAACACTGTGGCTGCTGTTCAGTCGGACCCACGGACTAGGGTAAGGCAGTTTGAAACCCACCAAAACCGCCAGGAACTGAAAGCAGCTGATCGAGGCGGCAGTCGAAACAAGAGGGAGTGAGAAATAAGGGCTGATCCCGCATCAGACTGGCAAAGCCCCTGACTGGACAAAACAAGGTGATTCTGCTTAACAGCTTAGAGCCTATAAAAACACAAAAAATGAGGGCAGGAGAGCACAGACAGCAGAAGAGGGGCCATCCTGACCCAGTAACATCCAGAAAACAGCGAGGACCTGCAAAACAGCTCAAGACCTCGACTGCTCAGAAGCAGTGCGTAACGCTGATAAATAACACTGTGTGTCACTTTGCATCCTTGTTGCCTATGTTCAGCAGCCTCATCCGTACCTTGCAGCCTCAGACAGAGAAGGCACAGCCCAGGTCAGCGGTGGCAGGGCTTGCCACCCTGGCTGGGCTGGAAAGTCTTGCAGTGAGGTGGAAAAAATATTCCCTCTCCTGTGGAGGGAGCCCTCACCCACTGGCTTTTTGCATGAAGGGATGAGGAGGCTGAAAATGTCCTCCAGATGGCACAGGGCCAGCATCCCCAGCAAGCAGCCCCGGTGGGAGTTAGCAGCTTGCCTGGTCTCTGCTCAACCCCTGTAGTTTCACCCGACAGGCGAGCGAGCTGACTCAGTGAGCTGACTTTTGGGGGAAGGAAAGGGGAGCTGTTCCTCATGGGCAATATTTCCAAGTACCTCTACCATTTGCCCCTGTCACCCCACCACACAGTACAGCCAAGCAAGAAGGCAGACAGCTGTGCTCACAAGGAGTTTCATTTCTGCCCTCCGCTAAACAGCAGGAGGAAAGTTGACTGACGTATAAGGAAATGAAAAAACAACACATGCATTTCATTATTATTTCCAGAGCTATTGTGAAGAAAGCCCTTTTTCATATCAGATTCGGTTTCATTTCTCCTGATTCTTGTCACCGTGTGTAGGTGGAGCCTGTAAATAAAAAAGGATCAGAAGCTGAAAAAAGTTACAGCTTCTCCTTGCTACAGGACACTGCACAGGTAGAAGTTTCTCTTTTCCTTCTTCAAAAAATGATCATGCAATTTTTTACTATTATCTTCATTCCTTTTAATAGTTGCATGTGAGAAGGCTGCATAAGAGTAAGTGTGGTTAAACAAGGTTGCCAGGAGTCGGATTTGCTGTTTTCTGGGGTGGGGAAAAAGAAAAGACATTAGGATCATTTCCTCTTAAAGGGACATGACAGAGAGACAGCATTTAAATTGGAACTCTGTGGGAGCAGTGTTCAGCAATGCAGCCTAGCCAGCATTATTCATGTGTAGCATCATAAGCTTTGCATTGCTTCATTTTTTTCTGAGAAGACAGCTAGAATTAATGAATGTACAATCCAGAGACTGTGTACTTTACCCAAATATCCTGAAGTCACAGGATATATCAGGCAGAAGTCCATGTGCTCCTCTGGCTAGACAGAGAGTGAATAAATGCAAGAGCTGTGTGGGTCCAGCACCACAACTTTGTGTTTTGGGTTTGATAAAGGATTTTATTATTACCCCTGGAGATGCAAAGCCAGGATCATTACAGAAAAATGAGACAACTCCTTTTCAGGACCACCAGCAGGTAGGCGCTTCATGCAGATATGGTTGTGTAGCACAGTGCTTCATGTTGTGCCGGGGGAGGTTTCCAACACACAGGCAGGTAAAGGAAAACGTAAAGTTCATGGAAGCCAATATTGTACTGATGACAGAGGCAGGAACAGCTCTGGTGAGGGGTGTGTTATCAGACTTTCAGTACCAGCACGTCATCCAGGTGCCACGTTTCGCATGTGGATTCTGGCCAGTTTCAGAAAGGTACTTAAAAATTGCAGCTCTTTCTTTCCTCTTTCTTTCGTCTGATGTTGTCAAGGCTCAGTACACAAAGAAATCACTATGCCTGCACGGCACAGTGAAGTGTTGCACCTACCTATCTAACCTTTTTCACATCCAGGTGGACAGCATCTGAGTAGCCCCAGAAGTTCACGCAAGCTGATTTACTCCGCTGCTTACTGTAGGTATCTTTGTTAGCCTGTGTATCTGTGTGCGCACACTGTGGTCTGCACTTGTAGACCTAGCTAAAAAACTTTCCATGTGCATGGTCAGATATAGCCCTTGCATTAAAATATTTCAAAAAGTTCTCACTTTTTTGTCAGAGTCCTTAAGTCTCAGTTTCCCAGATGTCAAAGTTTTATCTTGCAAGATCTTTCTTTTTCCTTTTGTTTTGTTTTCCCTCTTGTTTTGTTTTTCCTCGTGGCCTCACTACACTATTTTTGCATTTCATCCTATTCATTATAAGGGTGGCTAAAGCTCGCTGTATTTAACTTCTTTCTGAAGGGAATACATCCATGTTTAGGAGGCCATATGCTAAAACCTATACATGAATAAATGGACACAGCCCAACGAATATTTGTCCAATGCTCCCACAGCATTCTCCTAGGAAGGCTGGCGGCTCATGGCTTAAGCAGGTCTACTCTTCACTGGGTTTAAAACTGGCTGTATGGCCAAGCCCAGAGAATTGTGGTGAATGGAGTTAAATCCAGTTGGCAGCTGGTCACAAACAGTGTTCCCCAGGGCCCTGTTTTGGAGCGAGCCTCATTTAATATCTTTATCAGTGATCTGGATGAGGGGATTGAGTGCACCCTCAGTAAGTTTGCAGATGACNGGAAAAAATGTCTCTACTGAGAGAGGGGTCAAGCATTGGAACAGGCTGCCCAGGGAGATGGTGGAGTCACCATCCCTGGAGGTGTTCAGAAAACGTGTAGATGTGGCACTTTGGGACATGGTTTACTAGGCATGGTGGTGTTGAGTTGACAGTTGGACTAGACGATCTCAGAGGTCTTTTCCAACCTTCATGATTCTATGGTTCTATGACAATATAAATAGTAATGTAAAAGGGATGGAAAATTGTTCTTGCGTTAATATCTATTTTAGATTAAAAATTTATAGGGAGCGTTCATTTCACTAAATTGAAAGGCAGGTAGAGAATGAGAGAGGCAAGAAAAGGGTTTACTGTTAGATGCTTTATTATCAGTAAATTATTTCCTGTAGCAATAGAAAAATCACAAAAGCATCTCGTGGACAATGAATGGAGAATGTATGTTTGTTGCAGATAAAGCACCAAGTCCTCATTCAAGGAAGAAAAATCTTATAATTCATTAATAGATAGAGAAAAAAGTTTATACTGAAACACTAAAGAAAGGGGACATGGGGAGAAAGATGAGGGAACTGTAAAACGATTACCTATAAAGAAATTAAGGTAGTTCAGTCATTTATTGCTGGTCAAAACTGAGAAGTTTCCTCATAGTCATTTATTTTTATTTTGATAAAAATAATCAGGACTATCTATTTAAAAAATTGTATTGCTTTATTAAAAAGAAAGACTGAATAGCAAGTGTGGAATTAATCTGGGTTTTTTTCTAAACTTGTTTTACACATTGAAAATATAACTCAGATTGTGTCTGATTATCCTGTTTTGACATCTGCTCAAACTAGAAAATCTGTAAACTTAATTCAACCAATAAATTAAAAGAACAGGAAGTTATTTCAAGCAGAAATGTGTTTCTCCTCATTCATTTTCACAAGTGTTTGAGTTAAACAGATCTTGGTTTTGGCAGGGGGAGGTTAAAAAAACGTAGCTTTGAAAAACTACTGTTGTGTATTTTTATTTAAATCATTCTCTCTGAAAATCACTTTTCCTGGGAAACATCACGTCAAAAGCCTCCAGTTTCTTCAGTCATCCATACAAAATGTCTCAACAAAACTTTTACATAAGGAAAAGCTGAACAAGAAAATAAAAAGTCTCCTAGTTCTCCCTTCTCTAACATCGTCAAGCAAAGTCTGCTTTTTGGAGAGAGTTTTAAGCTACAGAGAGGGGTACTGAGAAACTGAGCTTCTCAAATATGTGTAAGACTTGCCTCTGACAAGTGTTTCTATTGCAAGAGAGGCAAGTTGGCCACATAGCAGACTGTGGCCTGGTGTGTCCTACTCTCCTTGCTGGCGGCCCACCCATGTAGACCTTCCTTGTGCAGCCACACAGACCTGGACTCCTGACCCCAGGTGACTGAAGGTAAGCATTCACACATTGTCTCCAGCCACGCCACGCAGCTACCATACTGACTGAGCTTCTCAAAATACCTTTCAACAAAGTATTTCATTGAGGAAAGCTGGCTTTTTGCAAGAACTGGTGTAACTTTCCCCCCTCCCCTCTCCAAAATATGTTCTTATTTACTCTGTGGCAACTTCTTTTTTTGAAAACAGAAAGAAAGCAAAAGGGAGGTCAGGAGAAGTGTTTCAAGTCTATCCTCTGGAGAGCAATTTTAGTGATTTGAAAAGAGCTGTGGCACTTGATATCTCGTGAGGGTTTGAATCAGTGAAAAAAAAGCAGTGTTTGATATTCTCTGTTATGATCACTGTTGCAAGCTGCAGTCACTCAGTGCCTCATGTTTGATTTCAGAAGCTGTACGGAAGAGTGGTTGGACCACACAGTAATCACTGTTTAGTGAAACACTTATGGACAACCCACGTGGCAGGCCAAAAAATCAGCAGGCCATGAATAATAAAAGAGAATCATACAAACAAGTTTCTGAAAGAAACAAACTTGCCCCGAAGAATGATGATTTTCCATCACCATTCTTACAACCATCTTTAGAAGCTTTCACAGTACCTCTCCCACCAGACTTAGAAGATGACGGTCTTCTGATATTGGAGAATATGATTGAGAGAAAGCCTAACTATGAGCAGAAGGAGTTGAAGGAACTGTATTACGGAGAACAGGACAAGGTAAGGCAGACACCAGAAGAGGGCAATCCTCCCAGTTCTTAGTCCTGTGTTTCACTTTGTGCCCCAAAATGAATTCCCTTGTCTCTTTGGGAAATCTGCAGTTATTAGGTCTAAGCAGAGGAGTACTTTTGGGATCAGGGCTAAGCAGTCATTTGTGTAACTAGGAAGAAAGGTACCTGCAATTAATCTACAGGCATACAAAATGCAGGTGTAAAAAAGAGGATGGCAGCACCCTAGCAGCCAATTTAATGTGCAATGTGTAACTCTTTCATTGGTAACAATTAGCAAATGTTGAACAGAAATCCTAAAATCTAAGATATTTTTCACTTGAGGCTCTGCTACCTTCAACAGAAATACAAAGAAATGTTAATAATAACCTGTGTTGAATATTTGACACTGAAAACAGATTGGTTTTAAGTCTGTGTCATAGTTAATGAAGTTCCTTGAGAATGGTTGGGATTTACTAGCTAGTAAACATCATAATGAATATAGTGGGGAGAGGTTACCAATAAGGTTTTAAAATACTTGCCTCCAGTAACGTGTGCTGTCTTTCTCATCTTGAATGAAAAATCTGCTCTGTTTGATTACATCTGATTGATAAGACTTATTTTCAGAGGTGGCTTTTTTAGACAAAGGTAATGGTGAGGAACTTCAGTTTTCCTTTTAAAAAAAACAGGTATCAATGTTCCTGGCCTGCTAAGGTCTGTAAAATATTGGCACTATCAGAATTGCATTTCTAAATGCAGCAGTCAGACTGGAACATGGAAAGAGGAACAGGGGGAAGAGACCAAGATGATCTTTATATACTTCAGCTGGGCATATTTAACAGCAGGTGGGCCAGTTTTGTAAAGGGCTGGAAATTATTTGGTTTGTTTTCATGAAATCGAAGAACCTGTGTTAATATCTGGCACATGTATCAAAACCAAAAAATTACAATAATCAGCCATTTAAAACAAATCACTCATATTCATCCCTTACCCTAGCCTAAAATAAGAAAGAAGAGCCATGACGATCTAGAAGATTTTAGCCACCTGTTAACGACACAACAGCAGAATGCTTTTTGTCTGTGCACAAACTAAATCTTCAAACTTCAAAACAAAGATTTAATAAGTTATTCTGTACTAAATTCTCTTATTACTGGGACAAGTCTTCTTTTGCATACATGTACTTCAGTACATCTATAGATGAGTGGAAGAAAATGGCAGTTAAAAAAAATAAATTAACAAAGCACACTTAGTAATGAGGTCTCCTTTTACTCTTTACCTTCTCAGGATACCTTACAAAGTTTGGTATTTTCACTAAGGACGGTCACTGAGCCAACCTCAAGTGATTTTGTTGTATATACAGACACCTCTTTATAACATGGAGGTGCAAGGATGCACAGTGATATGAAGTCCAGCCTGGTGCCAGTACATTTTGTTTGCTAGAGAATGATGAGCTGGAAAAGATGCCTAAAAGGGGGTGGGGAGGTGGGTGTTATGCCAACAACTTATTTTAAAATTATGGAAAATTCATTGTAAGTTTAACTCTAACAGGCAGCAGAACATACCCTGTACAATCAATATGAGGAAAAGATCAGACCCTGCATTGACCTTGTCGACAGCCTAAGAGCTCTCGGAATAGAAAAAGACTTGGCTTTGCCTGCGATAGCAGTGATCGGAGACCAGAGCTCTGGGAAAAGCTCCGTCCTAGAAGCCCTGTCTGGTATTGCTCTTCCTAGGGGCAATGGTAAGAATTTACCTGCTCAGGTTTTCACCTGAATGTCATTTTGATGAGGTGGAAGGGATTTTTTTTTTTCTTCTTTTTTTTTTTCCCCCTTTTTTTTTGGATAACTCCATAACTGAGACTATATTGAAATTGTGAGACTCCAGGGGCCTTCTCAGCTCTGGTTCCCAGAAGAAATGGATGTGCAAGTGAGGCACTGCAGGGTAACTCCAACAAGGCGCATGTTCTGGGTGGTCAAGAGACCAGGAGTAAGAAGAGTATAGTGTAGCATACTTGCCCCAAACTGTGGACAGACTGAAAGGTAGCATCCGCTGACTGTGCGTTTCCCAGCAGAGAGTAGTGCAGCAGAGTATTGGTTTCACATGGAAGACTGGTTTTGAAATTTGCTTTTGGGGTTGGTTTGGGTTTTTTTAACAAGATTTTCTTACAGATACCTTTTTCAGGCAAAAAATGTGCAAAAATCTTTACTTACAAACACGTGCCTTGGATGTTATTTAAGTCAGAGAAGATTTTTGGAAGACTTTTCAGCTCAAGAAGATTCACTTTCCAGTTCTGTGTGTGTATATAGATATATATATATACACACACACATATAAGTTCTGCAAGTTCTGTATGAGCTGACAACACCATCTAGTCTTTCAGGCTGAACTTGAGGAAAAGATTTTCATAGGATGTAGGTGCAGGACTGAAAAAGGTCACCCAGAGAGGTGTGAATCTCAATCCTTGGAGGTCTGCAAGACAAGACGTGGTTGGACAGAGCCATGGCTGGCCTTATTTAGTGCCAGTGTCAGTCCTACTCTGAGCGGGAAGTCAGACAAGAGCCCTTTGGTAATGTCTCTGTGCAAAGTATCAGGCAACCTTGTGTACGCCACACAGTCCATGGCTGTGCATCACGCATAAGAACTGCTGAGAGAGTTACCTCTGTCTTTGGAACTGCTGCAGGTATTGTTACTCGATGTCCTTTGGAACTTAAACTGAAAAGAACACCTGCCACCCAGGCATGGAAAGGGAAAATTTGTTACCACAAGATCAGCATAGAGCTCCAGAATGCCTCTGAGGTGGAGAAAGCAATAACAGAAGGTGAGTTGCAACGTATTCCCCTCTGATTTGGCTTGCTCAATCTCCTCTGAATCCTTTCTCCCCTTTTCTTAGGCTAGGCAGCAGTCCCCAGACTAACACAGTGATTGTAGCCATGAGTAACACCAAGAGCTGAATTCAGAGCAGAAGAAGGTGGGGTAGCATAATGTAACTCTCTGAAGAGAGTTGTGCAACTTAATGCTTCAGTGGTGAAGATGATCCATGATGTCCAGTAAAAGCTCAGGCTGTGTCCTCAGCTGGATGCTGTCTACTTGGTTTGGGGAGGTTGTCTGTCAAACTGTAAACACGCAAAGTCCTAAATGGCTCTTGTCATCAGTTCAAAAGCTCAGAGAATGTTTGTGATGTCTGTGGCTGGAAATCTTACGATTTTGGAGAAAATTTCAAGAAGGCAGAGTGGAAGGCATATAGAGCTTCTGCCAGCTAGTGTGACCACAGCCTCAATCATCACCTTTCCCATGTCACAGCTTTACTTTTATGGTATTTCATGCTGTGCAAGGAACCATTTTTCTTACCCAACGGGCAGTAAGCATTTGCCCTAAATGTGAAAGCTGGATTGTCCTTATTTCCTTGACTAGCTCAGCTCTGCAAGATTGTTATTTGTCCTAATGTTTTTTCATTAGCTTTTCAATATATTATTTGGATATTTTCAATATATCCTTCCAACACTGGCAAGGCAAGTGGTATGAATTGATTAAGCTAATTACAGAGCTGAAAATCTCTCATGAGAATGACTGTGGGGTTTTCTTGCTTCTCTGTGCTGTTCACAGCTCAGGCATTATTGCCTTATAAGATCTGGGACAAATTACTTGATCTCTCAACCTCTCAATCAAAATGTGAAAAATATAGAATAACACCTATTTATCTTTCAAGGCAGCCAAGGATTAACTAATGCCTGCAAATTGTCTTGATATTGAGGAATCATTTCTACAACTGCCCAGTATTTTATCTGATCACTTTCCTTGTGGTTTATTTACACGTATTCTGTCTGCATACATGAGAGTTCATAAGTATATGCTCTGTAAAATATTACAGTCTACATTCCTAAAGAACTCCATGTATCCATGTGTTGCACAATAATTTCCTTACATTTTTCAAAGTCCTTAGACTTTTCAAAGTCATTGTGTTCAGCTTCACTTTGATGAATTGTTTGACGCTTGTATTCATTGCCTTGCTCTTTTGTCCTTGCAGCCCAGAATGTCGTGGCTGGTACTAGAGATGCCATTAGTGAAGAACTAATTTCCCTAGAAATTTCATCCCCAGATGTCCCAGATCTGACGTTAATCGATCTTCCTGGAATCGCCAGAGTGGCTGTGGGGAGTCAGCCAAAAGACATAGGGGAACAGGTAAATCTCAGTCTCATATGCCAGTCTGTGCACAGGGTCAATTCTGTAACCTACCTCATATCCAAGCCTTTGCTAGAGTTATTTTGCTGGGCCGCTGAGCCAGCAATAGAGGTACACTAACAAACAAGTCTGTTTTTCAGGCAAGGAATTGCCAATAGGAACAGTGCGGTCCAGGATCTCCTGTCTGCCCTGTCATGCAGGAGGCAGCTGCCCATGCTAGCCATGAAGGAGCCACCTCAGGTGCCTTGAAACAGCAAACATGAATAGATCTGAGTTCTTATAAGCTCTTCTAGAGCAAGGTGGCAAATTGGCCCTCTTACATGTTTGTTGCCCTGTCGTCCTTTACAGAGCACATCAGAATCAGACTCATCCTGGTTTTTCTCATCAGCAGACCCTTTTCGAATTAAACAGGCTATGCGTTAAAGTGGAGGGTTTCTCCACTCTTCCTCTGGCTGCTTTTAGAAGAAATTCTAGGGGATGCAAATAAAACTATAGTTGGGCAAGGCCAGCTGTGAGGATGATGTGCAGGAGCTGGGTGTATCATTTCTCCTAAAATACCTTTAAATAGAAACTTGGAATACGAGTAGCCCAAAATAAACTAGACATCTCAACAAAAATAAGACAAGATTGGATTGTTCGGGCTTTACTCTCTAGGAGAAAAGTAATTTCATTTCACAATTAAATAGTAATCTTTCTATTGTATTCAGAAGAAAGCAACAGGTGTGACATGATCCACATATTTCTACCATCCCCAGCTGCCTGCATGCTTCAGAGATGGAGGCTATAGCATTGTAGCATGTCAGGAATTGGGATGGATGGGAAGTAGAAAAGAGAAGCACCTTTACCAAAACTCAGAAAAAAAGAAGAGTTAACTTACTTTGGTATAAGCACAACAGAGCTGTGTGAACCTTTTGCAATACAACACAAACTATGAGAAACTCTTTTAGTTTGGCACGGAAACATGGAAAAAATGCCAACTAGACGTCATGTTTGACTTAGTTGGATTTTTTCTCACAAATACTCCACTGAAATAAAAGCCAAAGACATTTGCTTTCCTTTCAGAGATACAAATTTGAGATTTATCAGCATAATCTAGCTTGATTTCTTTCCATAAGTGCATACCTAGACATCAGAACTTGGTTTTCTTACATCATGTGATTATTTATGAAACACCTTTAATATTTCCATAATGAAATATTATATGCATGAGAGGTTAAACTTTACCTAGCTTTCAGGACAGGCATAACAACAATCTGGTCTCATTCGTGCAAGATGTTTGGATTAATCTTGACACAGGAAAAGAGGCTGCATTCTTCTGCTGACCCATTTCCATGCCATCCGTTAGCATGTAGTACTATTCTCAGTATATGTGACATTTAATGTCATCAGACAGTGGCTCGTATCGCTAGAAATGGTCACATCCTACATGCAAGCATCTGTTTTCACTGAACTTCATTACTGCTGTATTACATTGCAGATCAAAATGCTACTTAAGAAAACTATTGGCTGCAAAGAGACACTCAATTTGGTAGTGGTGCCATGTAATGTGGATATTGCAACAACAGAAGCACTGAAAATGGCTCAAGAAGTGGACCCCAGTGGAGAAAGGACACTGGGTGAGGCAATTTTTAAGCTACAAGTTGGAGAGAAGTGCAATTTTTTTTTTTTTTCCATGAAGGGCTCATGTTCTGTATTCCACATCAGATCTGTGAAATTAGCTACTTGAAGAAACAAAATAAAACAGCCTAAATAAACTATTTACAAAGCTTGAGATGATCCAGTATGTCTAAGAATCCCTCGATTTTGAGTCTTGCTGGTATTCATGTTATGAATAATTGGAAATTGAAAATCTCAGAGTTAATGGTGGGAAAGCTTTGCTGCTGCCTGTTAAAAAAAGTTTGCAAGGCAGAAGGTGTGGTGGGAGGCCAAATGTAGAGCAAGTTTTACAGTGCAAAGCCCAGGAGCTGAGAGCTTTCTAGGAGAGAGAAAACAAAATAAAGAGAAGTTGCTTTATAAAACATGGTACAGAGCATTCCCGCTCTGGTGGCAGGGTGTCCTATGGCAGACCTCCCACCTTTAACTTCTGCACTCAACTAACTTTCTCTTTGGGTAACTTCACAGGGATCCTCACAAAACCCGACCTGGTAGACAGAGGAACCGAACAGTCTATCATTAACATAATACGAAACCTGGTCATCCCCCTCAAAAAAGGTTACATGATTGTGAAGTGTCGTGGGCAGCAGGACATCGACAACAAACTGTCCTTGGCCACTGCAATCCAGCAAGAGAGAAAATTCTTTGAGACTCACAAACATTTCAGGTACTTCTCACGGAAAGTGAATTGAAACATATTAAAATCACTTCAAAGCTTCCTGTTGACTTGCTGAGATTTAAATTAGGGTTACAAACAGGTATCAGTTATGCTCACTATTTCTCATTGCCCATGTAGTGTTGCATTCCAGTAAGCCAGGAGAATTTTACATGTCAAATAAAGTTTAAAAATGTATTTTGGAAGCAAGTTTGGTATATATCTCTCCTTAACCCTGAGAGAAGTGCAATGAACTTTAGAAGTTCAGAATAGTCCCAAAGGATTCAAGTTAAGTATGTGAGCACTTCAAGTCAAGCACTGAAGTATTTCTTTTCACTGGAAAACATGGTGGAACTCAGCATGAGAAAGGATACTACCTGTGCTGAGGGCACAGATTTCCCCAGAAGAAGACTCAGCAGCAAATCAATCATAATATAGAGAACAGCAGGTGAAAAGGGTTTTGAATCTGTACTTCACAAATGCAGAAATAATACAGCAACACATTAATCTGCTGTTAGAATTTGCTATTTTCAGATTCTTCTCCGTTTTCCTTTGCTTAGCCAGTAGCAGCAGCTGTCAAACAACTCTTGCATAAAAGCCCTGGTGCCCTGAGAGTCCTGGGCTGCTGCCGTATTTGCACCAGCACGCTCCAGAGGGCCCTTTTGTTACTCAATTTCTATAGAAGAACTAGTGAAAACAGAGCACAGCATCAGTGCTGTCTCCTTGACCTGCACACATGGTCTATCCAAAATCACCGTTTCCTCTTTTTTTGTAGCGTTCTTATGGAAGAAGGAAGAGCTACTATCCCTAATCTGGCAGAGAAGCTCACAAATGAACTTGTGAGACATATTATTGTAAGTAACAGAGGTGCCATACTAACCTGTTTGTATCAGTTACTATCTAAAAATAAGTTCAGCCCTTCAACCTTGGATTTCAATTGATTGCAATTGCATTGCACAGATAGTACTTAATTACCCTTCAAACCAGCAATCTGACAACAAATTGAACTGAGAGCTAAAGAAACACATGCTCTGTCCTCAGATTTGCTGTTAAGCTGAAGATTGACAATAGGCAAATCACTTCATCTACTTGTGGCTCATAACTCCTGCCTTTTCAATGGCAGCCATGATATTTCTTTTTGTTTGTGAACAGTGTTGATCGGCTGGGTGACAAGTTGCTGCTATGAGCTTACTGAAACATGATAATTTCTATTTAACAGAAAATGTCTTCAAAATCCCAAGTAAGATCTAACTGTTTTATTATATTACTATATTAATACAAGCAAACTGGTTTTTTTTTTTATTTTTATACATATATCTGTGAGTTATATATCTTATTCTATTAAGGGAAAATACTAAAATATAGGGAACATCTAAATTTGGTCCTGAAGGAAAAAAAAATATGAATTTATGTAACCTTACATAAAATAAGCAACTAAACAGCCGTGATCAATCAGGTATTTATCAGGAATGGATGGGTCAGTACATTCCCTGCATCACTGCCTTCCCTGGCACAGCCTGTGAGGACATAGTTTTTGGCTCACTGTAGGTGAAATGTTGCCCTAGACTGCAGCTACTCTGCCCACCTCACAGTGAGGTCCAGCCTGATTTCTCAAGGATATCCTAGCCCCCTGCCTTCTCTCAATGAAGGCCATTTTTGCACTTCCATGCTATCCCACTATCACACGTGGGATGCAAGGACAGCAAGCTCTCGGACTGCTAAGAGCAGCAAAGATCAGGTGTAGGTCACTCTTAGAGCGATTTTTGTTTTCCTTCCAAAACCAGACATGTTCAACCTACCTAAATGTCCTTCATTACTGTCTACCCCCCAGAAAACTTTGCCAACACTAGAGAACCAAATACGTGAGGTGCTCCAAAAAACATTACAGGATCTACAAAAGTATACAAGAAGCACACCCAGAACAGAGTCTGACAAGCTGATTTTCCTCACAGATGTAAGTATTAATATTGGTTTGGTCATGGAGCAGAGTGAGGAGGTGCATGTGGGAGAAAAAGAAACCACCTAAAGTTAGCAAACGTCAGCAGGGACCACCAGGAGGCTTGTGGTATCTGTCACTGAAGTGTTTTGAGAGTATTATAGACAAACCTGTGGCAGGAATACATCATGCCTTCAAAAATAATGGACCACAGGAGCTCGTGGCTCTTTCTAGCAATTTTTTTCCTGTGATTATGTGACAAGACAACTGAACAAAAACTCAGCTGATTGGTCAAAATCAAGCATCTCAGAGAGGGAAAACTTATACTCCTGCCTGCCTGACATTTTGGAGGGTTTCCATTGTTTACAGTGCTCATAAAATCAGATGCATTCCTGATATCAAAATATGATTTGCAAATCCATCTAAGTGTTTCAGCTTGGGGAGCTAATCCCTCACAGTAAGCTTTCAGCAGGCTAGCAGAAGTGCTTATGAAGGCTCATCAGCCTTCAAAGACTTCATACAAGTCTGGGCAATTAGAATTTAATAAATGGTTCTAAGAGTCCACAGGAAAAAAAAAAAAATCAAAACAAAAAAAGAG
>VZTL01060022.1:0-12096 GCA_013400535.1 Scopus umbretta
AAATATTGTATTGTATATATTGTAATATGTATTTGTAGGTATGTATCTATTTATTTATGAGATGTGACCATGTCTGCTTGCAAAAGACTGACTCATTTCATTTTGGAAATTAGTTACAATCAGATGGTAACAACTTTTGGTTACTAAGGACCTAGGCTGAACCCATGCCAGTAACTACACATCATCAGCTCTAAGTCTGCAGTCCTCTGAGCAACTCATGCCTTTGCATAACACAGATTTCTGGTCTCCAATCAGGAGAGGAAAATGTTGTTAAAATTTTGCACCAAATACATGATCTCAATTATGGCGCCTTAGGTCAAGACTACTTAAAACACATTTGATAGAGTTATTACTAGTCATGTTGTCTGGAAAAACAGAATTAAATGTAAAAATCCTTAAAGACAGAGATAAACTATTTTATGTATGTTCTTGTAGGCTTACATAAGAATAGCAAGTTAAATACTTATTTTTTAATTAAATTTAACTGTTCAAGTTGTTATAGGAAATACTAAAGGCTTGTATGGTAAAAACAACAATGTAAAAGTCTAATAAAGTCATACGATATAAAAACCTGCTAAGCTTTACTTACTATCATACACGCAGTATCTTTGCATTAATAGGAGCAAGACAATAAACACACATTTAGAGATCTTACAAAAACATTGCCTCATATTTAAACTGTTTCTTTATGTTGCACAAATTGCACACACATTTTTAAGCCATTGGTTTATGTTTTTATACTTCACTGATTATAACTTTTTATAGATTAGCATCACACCTGCATTGTTCTCATTAGATAGACAACATTGTCAGTCACTAATGCGGCAAATATTTTGATAAAAGCAGCCTAGCCTCACTAATGCTTTAGAATCACAAGATCGTTAAGGCTGGAAGGGACCTCTGGAAATCACACTGTTCAACTCTCCTCTGAGAGCAGGTCCAGTTTCAAAGTTACAGGTTGCTCAGGGCCTTGTCTTTGAAACACACTTAATGCTAAATAGTCCTAACACTCGATGCAGCATTAAAAACATCAACACAGATGGTTGTTCTCACTAATCCACTAGCAAACAGATACATTAGACCTTTCCTGCATTAAAACTCAGCCACTATACTTATTTCATCTTACATAAGCAGCACTTTTGCTGTATTGCTTTCAAGATTTTAACTGCTTTTATTTTTAGACTACCTTATTTTATTTTATTTTAGACCCCTTACTGCAAAAAGCCGGTAAGTACAAATACGTTTGTAGAGTCAGTGGTGGTGGTCTTATTCTTGCTGAACTATCATTGCATTCTGAAGAGTGGAGCTTGGTGAATTACACTTTAGACTGCTATTACTCAGATATTAATAAAAGCCAATAATCTGTATTCTTAAGGGAAAAAGTCCTGGATGTGTATCAGCTGTGGTAAATGAGAAAACATACCCAACAGCAACAAACTAAAATTCAACTAGTTTAATTTTGTTCTAATCATGTTAGTGTTTGTAAAAGGTCCTGAAAAGTATTGTTTTCTTGAATCTCAGTATAATTGCATCAAAAAAAGTAGCAACAAATCCTTGCTTACAGTGGCTCCAGCAATGTTCCTCATCAAAAGACCTAGAAGAACTGACTTTCAGACCAAAAGGATGGTTTAATTCACAGGGGAATCTGCTGATCTTACTAAATCCCACTGGGAAATGTCTCCTACAGCAAGGCCTCTGTAAGTACAACTGGAAGATGCTGGTATGTACATCTGATCAGTCTGTAATCCTGCTGAAGATACCCAGCCAGGATGACCATGAGTCTAGGGGCCTCATGATGCAGACACTGCTGCCCAAGAAGTTGTATCGAGAACAACTCCTATGTAAAAAGTGGAAGCCCATGGTATTCCATCACAAGTGTAACTGCCTGTGTCCGATTTTTCTCAGTCAGCTGTCTTTGGGGAGTCTTCCAGACAACCCAGAAATCAGAACAACTGTAGACCTTGATTCTGCATAACTATTTACATCTTTCACTCCTTTTTGTTACCTGTAGTTGTGAAGAACACAAGCAAGTGAAAAAAACAACCAGCCAACTATGGATGTACCCAAGAGTTCAGTGCAGTTTAATTACAAACACATACAAGGACAAACCATAGTCAGCACCATTTAGCTGGTCAAACTGGAACAGTTTTTGTGAAGCTCAAAGGGAAAAGGAAAGGAAGAGGAGAAGGAGGTATCAAGGGGACAAATGCAAGAGCAAAAGCTCTGATGGCACTACACAGTTTGATTTTTTGTCTCTTAAACTTCTTCTTGGTCACCTTGTTGACCTCTTCATCTTTCATGGCCTTCTTTATGGCCTGTTTCAGAGTCCTTCTTTGCACTGGTCCATGGGGTCAGCTTTTCTCAGCGTCCCAGAGAAAGCAGGAACGGTTGCCCACTTCTGGTTTCTGACAGCAGAGTAAGTTTGATTCAGCTGAAGCCAGGTATACAAGTAGCGTAAGATCAGGATCAGGCCTTCTGTGTGTGTCTTAGAGATATGAACTGTATCCTTTGAACTGCATTCTTTATGATATTTGTCACACATTTCCTCAGCAACTTCAAAAGAGTTTGAGACCTCTGATTACAGTGCTGTTTACCTACTATCTTAACTAACAGGCATTTGCTCAGAACAGACATTCACTCAAACACTCCCTTTATTATCTCTTCCCTCAAGTGAAAAAATACTTTCAAACAGCCATATTAGCATCCCTTGTTAAATATAAAGCAGTATTCTTTTGAGATCAAAAACATTAAAAGAGTGATAACCGAGTATGAGCTTCTGTCCTAGATTTGCAATAAACTCTGTGCCTATGCTTTCTGCTTTAGGGACCTTGGAAACTTTCTGCCTACCCATTCTTCACCATTAACAGTATGCAGTCACACGTGAGAAACAGGAGCTCTAAGTATCAGTCTCACTTTTCATAAAGAAAATTGTCTCTTGTCTCTAAGATAATCACTTAAAAACGGGCCTAGCACTGTGCTTATTTTCAGGTTATTTCCCAGTTCTTTTAAATTGGTGCTTTAGGTCAGCAGGTGTATAATAACTATGAGTGCTTGGCGCTTACATTGCATACTTAATGTATATCAATATCCACACTCTACCATTGGAAAACTAATTCACACACAGAAAGGTGAAGAGACTTAGCCAAAGTTCT
Organism: Scopus umbretta; assembly: GCA_013400535.1. NCBI lineage: Eukaryota > Metazoa > Chordata > Aves > Pelecaniformes > Scopidae > Scopus > Scopus umbretta. The sequence continues at coordinate 3,153 of VZTL01060022.1, forward strand.
CCCCACTTCTGTAGAGGTACCCTGAGTAGCTGAAGAAGTATTTTGACCAGTGGTTTCCTTGCTGTGCCCCATGAGCCACTGGTATGGGTTCTGCAGAACCATACGAAAACATCTTTTCAAATAGAATTTTAATAACAGGGTACGGTAAGTTTTGTGAGTTAACTACACTCCAGTGGTCCAAACTGTTTGGAGGCTACCGACCTAGTTTGACATTTGTGATTACAGAATCACCAAAGTGCTCCCAGGTGCCCTATGATGGCACAGCTGTGTTACCAGTGCAATCTAAGTCACAGCTCAATGAATAAGCTAGCTCAGCGGCATATCTGCTGACCCAGAGGGCAGATCTCTTAAGGATTTTTACTACCACTACATAGAGTATACTTCCAACCAAACCTCTCCAGGGAGGCCAGGAAGAGGATGAGAGCCTGCACAGGTGTAGCAAGGGAACATGCCTTCTAGCAGCACTCTCCTGAGGCAGAAGTGTCCCTTGGAAGTACACTTCTCTTTGTCTCCCTGTTGTGTGTCCCACATCAGATCTAGCTGGTGAGCAAATCACAGAGGAGTGCAATCAGGTAGGGCTGGGAAGTGACAATTGTATGAGTCACAATTTCAGCATACAGAACTGGAAGGCCTGCTGTGGTGGTAGAAATGAGGCACCATGAAAATGAGAGATCAAAGGCATATAAATACAAAGACATATAAAAATAATGGTTGAAATCTCAGCTGATGGGCAGGTGACTCTTGAATCGCATGTAGGCCTTAAGCAGTTCAAGTGTGGCTCCTGCATCAAAGCTCCGTCTTGCGGATGGCCAGTCTGGATAATCTGAACCCCAGCTGTTAGATGAAGTGAGCCAGCTGGTGCTCCCGAGCCTGACATCGGTAGGTTGTCTGCAAGTCAAAGACACATGAGGACCCATTTTGCAGTGGTGAACTGGTGTCCCTGATACAGCCTGCTCACAGAGATTTCCTCTTCTCTTTGGAAATAGATGGCATGTGCAGATCCTGGTCACATGAAGATTTTGGTATAGTGCTAATAGACCCAAAGCATTCTTGGGTGAATTTCTTTTCTTTGCAAAGAAGGGACTTAAAAATAAACCCTCTTGGTCTTGCTCACATAGTCAGCCGGACTATTTCGTCTCAGAAAGAACTGTGAGGAGCTGGATCCAGATTTCCTGCTCAGTGCAGTCACTTACACCTATTCAGAAGTACTTGCTAGCCTGCGGCAGTATACTTTACACTTATGTTGCTCAGATACTAATGAGTTGACAGGGTCAAAAATAAATAAGGAGAATGAAATCTCTGAACATGTTGGTAGCTTGCTGACACTGAGATCAGCAAAAAGCTGCCTGTATTCCTCCAGCTCTGGGGCAAATGGGTTCGTTCAGCCAGGTCCAAGTTAGAGTAAATCTGCCCTGTCCTTCTGCTGCAAAGCCACCAGGTCATTACAGGAGATCAGAATTTCTTCTTCCTCTTGTCCTGGTCTTGCCCCTCCATCCAGGCTTTAAGATGGTGCTCAGGGGGGCATTAAGACAGACACAGAACTTCTCATTGTAAAGGAGGAGAATCACTGCAATATCCAAACACAGCTGATTGTTTTTTCAAGAGCACCTTATTCTGTAAGAGTCTCTGGGCTCCTGTTTTCACCATGGAACCCAAGGAACATGCATGGTCTTATTGGCTTGGCTGAGGCATTTATCTCTTTTCAAGCAACTCTCAGCGATGTCACGTTCACAATGTAGTGTGGTCTACAGCTCTAATGAGGAATACCAAAGTCTAATGCTATGTTCCATGTATGACACGAATTGCTCTCTATTTGACATCTTGCCAAAAAACCTCAATGGCATGAACCCATTCCAGCACAGTCTCTTTCTAGCCCATTCTTTTTCTGTTTCTCTGTAATGCAGATTGTACAGCATTCAATACATTAATTTTTCATGTTTAAGTTACATTTACAATTAAATCCCATATTGCCAACATAGCTTGTGAGAAAAACAAAACAAAACAAAAACCAGGAGTTCTATCTTGCAACTCTCACTCATGAGAATAAACCTCACTTGTGAAGCCACTGAATACTGATTTCAGAGTCTGCCTGAAAGAATTTCATACAGGCACTGTTCATATGTATATATAGACATAGATACATATACATACACACAAATATATGGCCAAAGCAGTCAGCATAAGGTAGATTCCTAGCAGTCTTTCCAAATCCAGAGGTGTGCAAGTTTCATCAGTCAAAATTTCTACTAATTTTTTTTTTGCAGTTCAGTAGATGTTCAGTTGTCCAGCTGCCAGGTTTTGCTTGGGTTGCTGGAGTATACCGGCAATCAGTTCCCTCTGTGCCTCATACATCAAAATAGTACAGCTGGACCCTAGCCCACATTTCATTACTTTCCAAAAGCTCCACATTAGCTGCCTTTACATTAACAATACTTCCTGGAGATATATTAGCTGGCTCAAAAATATTGCCCAGAAGAAGTACATTTTATCTTACCTAATACTTAGATTCTCTTTTCTCCTATTATATTTCAAATCAGAGAAGCCTTTTCTTAGGAGAGAAGAGAGAACCAATAAAAATATCTGATGTCCTCTGAAAAGCAGAAGATTTGTGCCACAGATGTTAACTTTTACCAGTGTCTGTGACATCTGTTCTGTAGTTAAGAGAAATCACCAGGATGTATTTTAGAACCAGAATATAACAAATCCTAGCAACTTGAAATTAGGTCCGGTTCTTTTTTTTTTTTTTTTTTTTTTTTTTTTTTTTTTTTTTTTTTTTCTTTTTTACTGTAGCCATGACTGTTACCAAACAATTGCACTGGTAAAAAGAAAATCTGGCAACAAACAAACAAAGCTAAAAAGTGTATCCTTTGAACTTAAAAGTAAGTACGTTGCTCTGCCACATTTATACATTATTTATAAATGTATCCCCAGTGCTGACATTAGATAAAAAATTACAAATAAGCTATCACAGTGATCAAACCAAATAGAATGTGTCCCTCCGTGACACGCTGCAAGGTCTTTTCAGGCCAAACTTTGTGAGGTGTGCACAGTGGAACCAGGGGACACAGGACCTGTTCACATCAGCATTGATGCTAACAATTGCCTAAATTGCCCAAAGTGATTTAGGATGAGATTTAAAATCCCATCCTGCTTCCATTTAAAGTAGTGTCACAGTTCTGGTTCTCTGAACAGGTCTGGGATGCCTGTGAAAGCATGAACCACCTCGCCAGGGTGCAGCCAGAGATGTCTGTAACGGTGCGAAAAGCAAGTGTGAAACTACCCAGCAAATCATAAAGATGAGTGGTTTATATTTATCATCCTGTCACGGAGCAATAGAAAACTCTGGAAAATTCCTGAATGGCTTTGTGATTGACATAAGATGGATCTTAAATAAGTATGACCAGTTCTAAGAGAGTAGCAAGCTTTAAATACGGAAAGGTGTTTTCTTTTTCCCTTAGATCTCTACTAGGACAAAAGTGCAGCAGTCAGATGGCAGAAGCATCTTTGTTATGTAATTCTACATAAACATGTGCCACCTTTCCTAAGAACTGGAAAGGAACAGACAGAAGACTGGCAGCACCATCTCCTGGCAGATACAAGAAATAGGGACCACTTTGTGTCAGAAAGTAGGGACAAGTAATTTCTTTGTGGATTTAAAAAAAAACTGTAACAGGAAGTAACTTCACAAGAGTATATTCCCTCCCTAGGAAGATTTGCTTTTATATGCTTCGGGGAAGAAAAGCATTATGTGTTATTATAATTATGGAGAACACATACTCACAATTATGAAGAACAAATTCAAGTTGCTTCTGCATTTATAAAGTTCTCTCACATTGGTGCCTCTGCTTTCCTTTATATCGTAGTAATAGCAGATGTCAAAATCAGCACAGCAGGTAAATTAGTCCAGTCGCAGCATATTAGTGTAGTCTTGGAAAACCACCGAAGACCATAGAAGTTTCCTGTAGTCAGAAAATAATGGAATATGTAGGCTTCAAAAGTAGCAGCCAAGTGTCTGTCTTGCTGAGTAGGTAGGGGAAATAGTGGGAAAAGACTGTTAATATCGTAAACTGCTGGATCATGAATGCAGAATGCTATTATACATATTTAGAAAGTGACAACGGGGCAAACAGCACTAAGTGAGAATGAGGTCTTCAGAATAATGGAAGGCTGTATGGGAAAAAAAAAATCTATGAAGATAAAAGAGAGGAGACTAAGTCAGATGACTTGGTGAAAGACAGCCATGGAAGAGAAGAGAAAAGAAAACAAAACGAAAAAGGTGAGGAAGAGAGGAATTCTAGAAAGTCCTACAGTTTTTTTTCCCCGAACAGTACAGAACTGGTATGCCACAGGATTCCAGATCCCATTTATCAGAACAGTCGCAATCAGCAAGAAGGAGAAGACTTAGCCTCAGCCATCAAGATCTAAGTACACCAGTCTTCCCGTTGTTAACTCTTGCAGATAATGTTCTTGCTATCATGCTACCATGTTCCCTGGTATTAAACAAACACAAAGCCCTCCTCGTGTTACGCAAACATGAATGATGGTTTGCTCCTGGGTTTTTCCCCATGTTTTGGAGGTTATTTTACTTTGAGAAACTCCCAAGTGCTTTTAAGGAAATTTTTTGCAGATGATCATGAAAGTGGAAGAGACTTATGAACTCATTCATTCCATCCTCCTCCCAAAGGAAGAACACTCCTTGTAAGGCACCACACTTCCCAGGGCTTCCCCCAACTTAGATTCAAAAGCCACAAGTAACATTGGTTCCAATAATTCCCATGGGAAAATATGCAGCTTTATGCAGCCTACGGTCTCCCACATGGGTGGGGTGGGGCTCTGCTTATCTCTTTAGCTCAGAACCAAGATCAGGCCTTTTTCCTCAGGGCATCATTTACTATTCAAAGATTCACAAAACAAAGGTAATCCCCAATCCTCCTCCAGGGCCTGCCACAAAATCTAGCTTCCTTTCTAAGTGAATTATTAAACTGTATATTTTAGGAACCACTCTGTTTAGTGGGATAACTCTTTTATCAAATACCTGTTCTTAAAAGAACTCTTCTGAACAGGGTTAGTTGTCCAGTTAGCTGTTTCTGCATTTCTCTAGCTTTTATTATTAACACAGGAAAGCACATTTTACTGGCTATATATATTCAATTCTTTGGTTTCTTTTTTTAGTCAATGTGCTGTACTTGTGCTATTCCTCACCAAAACGCACTACATGCTGTTTCCCTTTCATTTCCAATCATATCCTATGTATTTATCAGATCCTTGTTTAGGCCGTAATCACTTTAATAAAATGGCTCAAATTCCTTAATGGGGGAAGCGAAGAATGCATTCCTATTAATACTGGGTATCAACGCACTCCCAAAGTGCTCTTGTACTGGACACAAGATAAGTTTGTATAAATAAATAAATAAATAAATCACACCCAGACATGCCATCAAACTAACTTATTGATACAAAATAAAGTATTGTTATTCATGTGGAATAAACAATATTGCTAAATCAATTACACTTTTCCTAATTACTATTTACCATTTTGCTATTACATTGTCTAAACAGCTTAATCGAACAACTCCATTGTGATGGACACTGTCAAAACACAAATCACAAACAGTCAATAACCCTAGAAATATTTACAAGCAATCAGCTTTTATTGTTAAAGTGTCCTTGTGAGGTAAGAAGTAAATGGAAGAAAGAAACACACATGTTCAATGGGAAAATTCATGTGGTAACAGAAAAAGAAACCTTTTACCTGGCTTTCTGTACCTTGTTTTGACAAGTTACAAAACAGTGAGAGATCAGAAAGTCCACTCATCGATAAAAAAATGGATCTGTACTGGGACCTCTTCTGTTCAATATATGATCTAAAAATAGGGATAAATAGTTTGCAGATAAAACAAGACTATTCCAAAAAGTTCCATCTAAAGTTGCTTCTAAGAGTTGCAGAAAGACCCTGCCACATTAAGTGACATCTGATAAAACGGCAAATGAAAACTGATGTTTATAAATGCAAAGTATAACCTTCACCAAATACCCACAATGATGAGCCCTTGTTTAGTCATTGCTAGTTTGGAAAGACGTCTTGGAGCATCAACTACTTGAAATCTCAACTCTGTGCTCAGCAGAGATCAAAAAACAGGAAAGTCACTAGAATTAAGACACGACCAGAGGAAAAGAATATATTATATGCTTCAGAATGGGTATACTATATCTAAAAAAATACACAAAGAGCTAACTAGAACAAGCACAAATATGAAAAAATAAAAAATAAAAAATAGCCTCAGAGGGTTACATTAGAATTCATGAATGACATCAAAGGAAAAAGGTACCAAACTCAACAATAAGTCCTTTTCAAGAGGATTTGAGAGGATTTCAATAATCTTACTGTACCAAGTGCCAGAAGCTTGCCAGGTTCTGAAAGCCACTAACTGAACTGGGTATAAAAGCAGCACGCAGAGATGACAAGGCCATAGTAGAACACCTAAGAGAACTTCCTGTGTCTGTGTTCCTCACCTGGGACACTTCATCATCAGCCTTCTCTTCAATCTGTTTCGAACTGAAATGTTGACTTAAAAAAAAGTTCATGAATTAGGAGAGGCAGACAAAATGAACAGCAACATATTCTCCAGACTAGCTGGTGTTCAAGAAACTCGAGAATCAAATAACTGAGATTCTAACTGTGGTGTAAATTCTTGCTTAAAACTTTCTTGGCATCTAAGGAGTGGATTGTATCAAATGTTACATTATTTTTTAAAAAATGTTTCTAGGGAAAAGCTGCAGAACTACTGACCATTAAAACTGACACCTGTTCTGCACAGATTAGTAGCAACTAGAATTAGCATATACATAGACAGATATGATTTACTAGGGAAAAGTAAACAGGGGTTTTGTCAGCATTTTTTGCAAAAAGAAGTCTTGCCTGATAAACTTGGTATGAAATTTTCTGAAGGTCTCAGCAAGCACTTGGATAAGAGGGATTGGAGAGATACAGTCTGCTGTGATTTCTGAAAGACTTTCAACATAAAGTCTCTCTTAAAGAGACTGGACAACCATAGGATAAGAGAGAAGCTCCCTGCATGGATTAAAATGTGGTTAAAAGACTAAGAGAAAATGGTCAGTTTTCACAGTGAAAGGAAGTCACTAATGCACCTTCACACCTCTGTGCTTATTCATAGGTAATTTGAATAAGGAGGTGAGGAGTGACGAGACAAAGCTTGCTGATGATACCATATTATTCATGGAAGGAAAGAAAAGGTGTGGCTGAGAAGAACTGCAACAAGTCCTTTCAATACTCAGGGCTCAATTACCCGTACTCGTGCTCTGTGATATGGAAGACATCTTAATGCTTCTGGCACAGAACTTAGTGGAGACCCATGCTCTTCTGAAGCCTCAGTAAGACACCCCACATCATCTGAAATAGCACCAGATACCTACATATGGGCAACTGAATTGAGCCTTCAGTGACTGGCAGTAAAATGATAGGTGACCATGAACACAGACAGATGCAAAGTGATGCACATGGGGAAAACACAGTTCTACATTCCACATAGAATAACAGTGTCTGAACTGATCATTATACTTCAGGAGTGAGAGCTTGGAAATTTAATGTTATTTGTAGGACAATGGCAGCCCAGGGGAGATCAACAGCACATTGCATGTTAGAAATACTTAGGAACAATACTGAGAGCAAGATAGAGGATATTGTTATGCCACTTTAAAAATACACTGTATGCCCCTATCTTGAACACTGTATGCAGTTCCAGTCCCACCACCACAACCAGGAATAGTAGAATTGGAAAAGTTAATGGAGTGGCAACAAACACCTTCCATCGAAAGAACAACTAGATTTCACTTGGACTTGTCAGTCTGTGAGAGAGGCCTCATCAGACTGAAAGGAGATCTCATGGAGGCTATAACATGATGACCAGCATATAGAAAGCAAAATTGTTCACTGTCCTTTCCAAAGCAAGAAGCAGGGGTCATCCAGCGGTGTCAGGAAGTGTCATGTTGAAAGCAGAGCATGTGATTCTTCATACAAGTGGAACTTCTTCATACTGTGGAACTTCTGCTACAAGTTTACAAGCAGTAGAGGGTCAACTGGACAAACATCTGGAGGAGATACACTGAGAGCTACTAAGGGAGAAGGCACTACCTCTGATTTAGGGACTCAGTAGATGTAAATTGTTAGAAATTCAAAACGGACCCACTGGAAGCTTCACCAGCAGTTTGGCCTCTTATAATCTTCCCATCTTTGGAGACAAGAAACTGGCAGACATACACTCTTGGTTTAAGCAATGTGTCTTATGAAAAACTGAATAATTACTCATGCTACAGCTATTTAAGTGTTGCAGGTTAACTAATGAACAGTGTGGCAAAAAGCGGGGCGGGTGACAGTGAGGGTTCTTCTCCATTTTTGCCGAGTATGGGATCTGCAACCATCTTTGCTAGAGGCATCTGCAATTAGACACGAGATCAAGCTGATTTCAGAAAACATTAACTGACACGCAGCACAGCTGTTACCCAAGTAACACCTTCACGTAACACCTTCATGGTTTTTTATCGGAATAAAGTGTGCTGTTTGGCAACAGTTGACTCACGGACCCATCACACATTATTTATACCAGGTGCCACAAAAAATCGTCAGTCGTGCTAAGAAAACTACCAGCAAGGTCCTCTACTAAAGCCACTCGCGTGTACCGAGAGGAACCCGTCTTCTGCGAGTTGCAAACTCACCCGCAGGAGCTACCGCTGTGCGCATGAGAAGATGCGAGAGCGCCGGAGACCCCCGGGGCGGGCCTACGTTCCGGGCTCACCCCGCAGAAGGGCCGCAGAAACCCGGGGCCCCCTCTCTTCCCACGGGGGCCTGGTTCCCCCTCCGGGAGGCCGGTAAGGGCGCCGTGGTGAGGGCGCCCCGAGCGAGCGAGCAAGCGCCCTTGGTGGGGGG
>VZTL01060022.1:12929-47423 GCA_013400535.1 Scopus umbretta
GTGCCCGCCCGCGGGTGGGTGGGCGCCGGGGAGCGCCCGGGCGCGGGGGTCCCCGAGGCCCTGTGGGCCCCCGAGGCCCTGTGGGCCCCGTCCCCTCCCGCCGTGGCCGTGGCCCCCTCTAGCTGAAGGCCTCAGTGATGGGCAGTGCGTGGGCATTGTTGCTCCCCGCTGGGGGTGATGAGGCCACTTCGTCCTCGGGCTCGAGGTCTGGTAAAGAGCCTTCCTCACCGGAGCGTGCCTTACGCGAGGGCAGGATAATCGTCTACACGGCTTCCCTTCGTAGCTCTGCTTGGAGAGTCACCGCTGCAGAGAGAGCCCGAAGCTATTGGAGCTGAATGTGACTTCTAGAAAGGTTAACATGGAGGAGAACCGTTGCTTTATTTAACTTCCGTAAACTTAGTTTTGCATCTAACCTTTTACTTCGGAATGAAGAAGTCGCAGACTTCTGTTTGATACGCAAAAGCTTGTCGCTGAAATGGCAGATGAGCTCTTGCAAGAGGCGGCGGTGGTGTCTTACCCAGTCAGATGTCCTGTCTCCAGTTGATGCGGCCAGTTGACTTGACTGCTTCAAGTCCCCTGTCTTTGCTTGGATCTCTCGGCCCATTTCCCGACAGGCATCCAGGCCGTGCCTCTGTCCTCCTCTCCCGCACCTGAGGTGGACTTGTGATTCTGTGCAGACCTCAGCCGCTGGTGACTGCAGGAAGCTGGGAAGGATAGGGTTCAGTGGTCGATGCTCCAGGAAGCGTAACAGAAACGGAACAAAGAGAGCGTGTCCTTTCAGCGTCAGGCAGGTCAGGGAGCGCCTCAAACAGCAGTTGCGTCTTGGGCTGTCAGAGTTTTATGCCTTCTAGAGGACCTGTCTGCTATGAATTTGTGTGATCTTGATCTGGTAGCTTTTGTGTTCTTGGCCTCCATACCACTATGCCTGGACTATGCGATCTACAATTTTATGAAATACTGCATGGAGGAAAAACTCCTTTCTTCTGTTTCTAAACTTTGATTATTTCTGTTGTCAGAAATGGTCAATATGGAAGAATTACTCACTTTCTTCACACCTTTAGTGACTTACAGATCTATGTAATTTGTCTCCGTGGTAATCTCTCCTTTTTTATTTTGAGTAGGATAATCTTAGTCTGTATAATAACTCTTAATATGGGGAAAAAAACCCATGACTTTATTGGTCTTTGTTACTTTTGTCTGTGTACTTTCTATTTATATTGGATTTTTATTTATTTGAGATGTATGACCAGAACTGCAAGGCAGTATTTGTGATACAAAGGTACCATGGATTTATAGTGATGCATGCTTTTGTTCTTGTTTTCTTTCTGAGTAGTTTCTTGGCCTTCTTTTTGTTGTTTAATAGTCACTCCAAGATCTCTTTTATTTTTTTTATTTTTGAGTGGTAGTAACTATGCTGAAATACTTTGCTGCATAGATATAGTGAGGATTTATTTTCCTCATTTGTTATTTGACACAGATTTATTTTCATCGTGTTATTTCACACATTCGCACACTGAATATGATCAGTGATCAGATCAATAGACAGATCAATAATTTTGGTTTGTCATTCAGTAAACTAAATATGAGTATTTTGTGAGGCAGCTTGAAAAATCCAGGTGTGCTCCATTAACTGTGTTACATTTATCCACGCACTCCATTCTTTCAGCATGCTAATATATATGAGGCAGTACTTCCCTAGTATCTTATTTACCCACAGGCCTAGTAATTTACACGTTGTTGTTATTGTTACCTGTTTGTCAGGTAGGGACATTGAGCCTATTTGTTGATTAGGCCCCTGAATGATACCTGGAGCGGAAATTGGTCCCGCACTTATGACCTTTCAGGCCACCTGCAGCAAAACCAGTGGCACCGTACTTGCGTACCACGATTAGTAGTTGACCAGTTTGATTTTTCTCTTTTCAGTGCTCTATAGCTGTTGGGTTAATAAGTTCATGTCCTGTTTGACTGAACTGCTTGCTTGTTTTCTTGGCTTGTTCTAAAGCCATTTTTCTTGGGTCTTGGAGCCAGGTCTTCAGATTTGCCCTATCAAGATGAATTTGGGATTTTTCAGGACCTTTTAAGTCTCCTCTGCAGTGCATGCTAAGGTCAATTACTCTCTTACTTTTTGGTACTGGCATTTAGCATCCATTCTTGCGGTCATCTTTGCAGCTTACGTGTTTTATAGGCCCCTTTGGTTATTTAGCTCGATGGTTTCTTTTGATATAATAAAAGCTATTTCAAGTATTAGCTTTATGCCTTTTACAAGCTGCTCTTCAAAATATCTTTCCCTACTTTACTGTGGTTTTATGTTCATCTTTTGCTGGAGTTCTGTTGTCCTCATCTTGCACCCAGCCTTGTTTTCTGAAATATCATTTTCCTTCTAATAATTTTGCTATTTTGAGAGCTCTGTTTAACCGCAGAGCTAGAGTTTTGTGAACCGAAATCAGATTTCTGGCAAGCAGCATCTTTAAGGAAGTTTCAAGGATTACCATTTTGTGATTTCTGTTATGAATGTTCTTGCTTGTTTCTCTCAGTTTTTCAGGAAGGGAAAAAAAAAAAAAAAGATTATACGGTGTAAAATACAATTTGACAAAGAATAGAATAAGTAGAGAAAAAGATGTGGGTCATTTCCCGGCCTTTCTCAGCTGAAGTAATCTTAGGGTGTGGTGCTCCAGCAGTCTAAACTGATCTAAATTGGGACTGCCACAGTCCTGGCCTCAGCTTTCTGATCCCTTCCCCATTCCTGTGAGCACATTCATGGAGCTAAGCCTCCTGGAAGCTAATTGCCTATTGCTTTTTTTTTTTCCTCCCCCCCCCTTCTTCTTTTCTTCCGGTAAGGGGTAAGGTGTCTGCTTTCGGGTGTTTTCTCTTTGTGGAGTGCACTCCCTGGACTAGCTCACAGTGTAATTGTCCAAGTGCCTGCCCTGTGTGTTGAGGGGTGGTAGTGCTTAAGGTGAGGGATGAAATCCACCTCAGTTTGTTGCCTTTAGATGGTCTGGAAGCGGTGCCCTTTTTAATAATATTGACAGCAGAGATTAATTTATGGGAGAAGTGTAACTGCTAGTCAATACAATGACTGTTACTATCTTTTTTCCTCTGAAAAATTGTCAACTTAAAAAAAAAATTTTTCTCTCAGTTGTTTATCTCTGAAGATAACCTTTTGTAACTGTTAAATGTTAATGCTGTTTGTTTTGGAGCTCAGACATATCTGAATGATAACGGGGCTTAATGTACTTGAAAAGAACAGCAGTGCAAATACCCAGCTTGATTACCATTGAATATATCACTGAATATATCTAAAGAATGGCTTGAATCTGTTCTACCCTTGGAGTCACCCACTGGTGGTCTTTTTCTACCTGCTATATTGCACTAATAAAATCCGAGGCAGGTAACCTGGGCTTGAATTGCCTTTTTTCCCACACCGCTCAAATACCACACAGAGCTCAAAACAAACTGCCTGAGCTGAAGAAATGACCCATTATAAATGGTTCGGTACAAAGGTACATAATGCACATCAAAAGACTAGAATTTACAAGCTGTTTAGGGAAAAAAATAAATGATAGTGCTGTTGATGAATAAACTGGGGGAGCCGAGTGGTACAGAGGGCAGCATAAAATCATTTGCAGTCAGTTTTGAATTCAACTTCTCACTTGGTGTGACAAAGCGCAGGAGGTCTGTAAGGTCAGCAATGTAACCGGCTGCCAAAGAGTTAAGGGGTTGGAAGTTTAGCTCAGTGTCAAGAGTGTGCAGTGAGATAATTAGTGACAAAATCCTTATGCAAGATTAAACTTCGTCCTTCTGGACTGAAGCATCTGTTGGAGACTAAGGCATGACCTAGGTAGGGGCCAAATCACTAATTTTCCTACTGCAGTCTGCCATTTTTCTTACTGTTTCTTACCCCATTTTAATATCCTTTGAAGCAAGACGACTGTTTTGGTTTGAGCTGGTTTTGCAGTTTGACTCTACAAGCTGAAGGTTGGGTGTCTATCTCGCCATGCACCACATGGAGGAGAATCCAAAAATACACAGCCTAATAACAGTATGTGATACCTGCCCGGGATGCTGCGGGATTATTTCAAAATCATTGCAGGAATTTGTAGATGCAGTGTTGCCATAGGTGGTATTACATGCTAAGTGATAAAGATACAGTCTTCTGTACACTTTGTCTCCATATAAGCAGCAAATGCTTCATGTAGACGTGGCCTTACTGAATGCGAATCATCAACGTGATTTTTTTGTGTTGTGGATTGGCAGTCTGTTCTTTAGAGGTATGTAATATTGAGATTTATAAGTACTTTTCTCGTTTTTTTTTTTGTTGTTGTGAATCTGTCAATGTTTCTGTTTCCAACTAAAAAAAAAGGGAAATGTGATAAAAGCGTAATTCCTGAAAGAAGTGCTCAAAGTCAGCAAAGTGAAGAATGTCAACACTAGATTAAGTTCTAATTACTAGGAATTACCCTTAACTATTGCAAGATTTTTGTAACGAGAACACAATCAAGTGCTCAGTGTGAGTTTGGTTTTCAGTGGTGCTGATTTGGTCTCTAAGCAGCCAAAAAGTAAAATTCTTCTTTGCATTCAAGATTTGGTGTGGTTTCGTTTTCCTTCTCCCACGCCGTAAAAACTGACAACTTCACTGCTGCTGTTCATTGCTGATAGCAGCAGTGACTCATCTCAGTTTCAACGTTTCTGCTACTCTGGAATTTTTTTGTGTGTGCAAAAGCCCCCGGCATGGCTTTCTGCTCTGTGGCTGGAAGGGCCGAGCGAGGAAGCGTAGCCACCCAGCTCTTCAGTGCAGGGTTCTACTGATTGCACTCTAATGTTACACCAGGATTTAATCATGTGTTTAGTTGTCAGTAGAGATTTATCTTTGAGATAGAAGTTTATATTTAACTTCTGTTATAAACAGGTTTATTTTTTTTTCCCCCTAGCTTTTTTATAAACTGCAGGAGTCAGTGTTTGCCTGTTTCCCAGAGCGATCAAGGGAAGTCCTTAGCTGTGTATAATAAAAGTTTAACTAAGAGCCAGGTTTCTTTCACAAAGAGCAGTACATCCTGCTGTCCTGTTCTACGGATTTCATGTGCCACGCTCCAACTTGCTTGTTTTGGGGATATCCTGCAACCCTCTCAATGGTTCTGATGGTCTTCCTGGTGTCTTTCATTCTTGTAGATGTATGCAACCGTACTGCTTGCCAGCCTGCAGCTTGTATGCTCTTTAGCCCATATTTGTCAGTCATGCCCTGCATCTCTTCACACTATTGATCCGTGTCTTCCTGTGCTGCTTTTAATATGCATTATTTGTACTTTTTTTTTTTTCTCCTTGATACTTGCATTTTTAACCCACATAGGTACATGGACTAGGGGGTGGGAAGGGAGCTTTGTTATGCAGGGGGGCACCTATAGCTGCCACCCACTCAATGCCGATCTGTAATTACTGAGCAAGAACATGGTATCCCTTGCATTCCCTGGTTTCCTTTCTCACCTTTTCAGGTTGTTACTGAAACTGTAAAGTTCTGCCCCTCAGTACCTGTGATGTGCCTTGAATTTTGGAAGGTCATGTCTTGCTGAGTCCAAAGTTGTATCCACAAGGAGAAGGGCTGCAGTCAGATGGGGAGAAGGGGTTGGTCTCAGAAGTGTAGCCCAGACAGTAATTAGTCTTTACCTAGGATCAGCTCCACTCAAACTTACTTTGTGACACAGGAGGGTTTTGTGGTGTGGTACCTAAGCACAGTAGTGAGGCTGGCAGTTTTTGGAGAGCCAGAGAAATGATCTGTTTCCAGAGAAGACTATGTCCTGTGACTTGGCTGTTCTTGTCTGCAGGATGTATGAAAGCATGTGATTTTGGGGTTGGGTTTTTTTTTGAGCATCGAGTCATATGATGCTGTTGGTTTAAGATGAGGCAGCTGTATTGCCCTTGTTTCACTTTGAATATGAGAATGTTAATTCAGGGGGCTTCCTTATTTTTTGTCATGTCAATATTTGAGCAGGATATTACATTCTTTTTTTCAAAAAGTGCTTACTGCTTTCACTAATAGAACAGACTGAGTTATTAAATAACATAGGTCCAACTGAATAAATGTTTTTTCTCACTGGTCCCTATTTAAGTTGTGTTCAGTGAAGGAGAAAATTTGCAAGGTTGAAAGTGTGTGCGGTAGCATGTAGGAGCCATTGAGGGTATTCAGCTGTATTCAAAACCACCAGAAATAGCAGTTTAATTATCCTTATGGCTTCTGTTAAACAGAATTTCCACCCTAAAGGAAATATTCACACTGTCCAGAAATGGATGTCTATTTTACTGTAGGGAAAAAACTTTGGAGTTGTATAAGGGTGCAGCTATATGAACAACTTTTTCTTGAGATGAGCTAAAGGGTGTTTTGTAGGTGGTTAAGTTTTCACAGTATCTATCACTGGGCTCTTAACATGCGGTAAGTACAGAGTAGCTTACCCTGTGTAACTGCAGGAAAAGGATACCATGGAGTAGCTGGTAGACAGTAAAACGGCAGCCTACCTTACCTCCCAGTGCGAGGTCTGCGTAACCATACCCCGAGGCCTTGTCTGTGCTGCACTGGTGACTAACTGAATTCGGGCACCTTGTTTTCTCACATGGTTTAGCAAGTTTGGTGCAGTTGGGATCGAGTCAAAAACATGCCTTCTAAAACATTCAGCAATGCTCATGTGGCTGGCCATTCCTACTAACAGGTTTGTCTGTGCGTTTAAACAGAATGTAAACCTTTATCCTGTTACGGTTTATAAGCAAGCTGGCATACATTCGGTTCTTGCTTTGAACCCGTTTCTCACACAAGTTCTTCTGTTCATGTATACTCCGTGAGCAAAACAGCAGCCACTCTTTGGTGGAAACAAGTAAACAGGATTTATCTAACTTGTTAAAAGCATGGGCTGTTTTGCATGGGATAAGTGTTTCAACTCACTTTGTTATCTGTCTTTGGCAATGGCTCTGTACCAGCTGTACTGGAGAAAGATGTAACAGCATGTGTAATGAGCTGTTATGGAACAACTTTCCCACAGATGGATCTTCTCAATGCATCTTCATCGTCAGCAGTCTCCTAAAAGCAGTATATACTGTTAATGGAAGGTACCCTTAAAGATTTAGGCATTACTGCATCACCTCCTCCTGGGTGAAGACTGTTTGTGTGCCCAGCTGAGGTATAAGTATATTGGCCTTCTCCATTAGTACTCCCTGGAACGGTGCTCCAGTCAAATGATCCCACTAAATTGCAGCTGGTAACCGGCTGTTACCACAAACACGAGGGCAGCTGTTTTTATGTAGGGTGATGGAGACTTGCTTTAGCGCGTATGGTTAATGTTGGAAGGGCTCCAGTCTGTGTTGCCTGGTCCATATTCTGACTGAGGCTGTGAATTCTATTTGAAGTGACTATATTTGGTTTCTTTAATTAAAATACTTTTATGTATGAAGAGGAGCATAATTTGAAGAATAAAAAAATAAATAATGAAAATTAATAATATGGAGCCCGCCAACCATTCAGTCACTCCCCAGCTGAATCAGAGAAGTTATTAGCTAGCTGCCCACAAGGTTTTGTTAAGCATTTGATATCCGTTGGAAATCAGCTCGAGATCAGTACCTGGGTTGTAGTCAATCAGTGCCACACAAAATACAGGCTGGAGCCCTTTTTTCAGACTTGGAGATACCAATGATTTAACAGTCACACAGCAAACTCCTCCCCAGGCGTGTGTGCTGTGCTTGTTCTAGGGCTACTCTCTAGGCTTGTCAACCCATCCCAGTTTGACAGAGATTTATTTCTGCTTTTATTCCCTTTTGGATGGTTGGAGAAATAAATGCAATAATTCCTGCAGACCCCTCTGATGCTCTTGTGGTCATTGTTAAGTCCTGACAGTAGTATTTTTAAATATTGTTGGATCTTGTGTTTATATCTTCTGGGTTAAAACTTCATGTTGCTAGATAAGCTTAACCTTTCTATAAATAATGCAGTTCAAAAGAGTGCTTATGAAATGGCTGACTTGCCACATTTACTTGTTGCTTTCCAGACAATAGACTGGGCATGAGATCATGGGAATTTACTGTTCTGCTTATGAAAGCTGAGCTGGTTGGAGAAGGATGCCATTGGTATTTGAATTGGTAGCTGAGCATTTGAAGAGAAGCCTCTCTCTTTTAAAAAATATGTGGTGGCCTCCAACTCAGTGAGCTAAGCTGTTGCCCAGCACATTCTTGAGCTCTTTGCTGCTGGACTCGCCTGCTGCGATGTGTACTGGCCCATAATTTACTTAAAAGATGCTTTCCTGTGTCTTGCAAGTTGCAAGGTCTAGTGGCAGTAGGCTGTTAGCCTTGAAACAAGGTGGAGGAAAAGGAGGAAATGGTTGGCAAGTTCAAATCTGAGGGCAGAGGTATAGTCACTGCTGTGGATTTCTTCTTGAGGACTTTGGGATATCATCTTTGTCACTGATGTTCCTTCCCTGTTTCTCCTACAAACCTGGGATGTGTATGTTCTGGTGAGGTCCCCCTCCTCTCTGGGGAGAAGTTGCAGTGAGGTGAAGGCTGGCTATCATAAATAAATATCTGGGGTATCGGGATGAAATTAAGTTGTCCTTCTCCAAAAAGAGAGGAATGCAGAAATCTAGGAGGGGCTGGAAGGGAAGGAACCGCAGGAAAGTGGTTTGGGAAAACCTGAGTCAGCTTGGTGCTGTTGTAGCCCATGGGAAATGGCTCTTGGACCATAGTGAAGATAATGAGGAAGGAATGCCAGAAAGATTATTACACTTGAATAAAAAGTAGTCAAGTATATGCTTGCTGTGGCTTCCATCCACAGACTGCTGTACAGTTGGACTCTGTACAGTTCTGTATTTTGTTTAAAATAATGACACTTCATCTTTCATTTTCCGTAAGCCATGATCATAGATGCATTTTTCACAGTATGAAAATTCTACAGAAAAATTCTGGTTTGAGTGTGTTACCAATATATTTTTTCCACATCTGTCTGATACCTGAATTAGTTCACAGATTCATGTCTAGCAGCAGCATGTGTTAAGTCTTTACTTATGTCGCAAGTAAAATTAACAGCAAACAAATTTAGGAAGGGTAAGAGGAAATACGAACAAGTGCATTCTTGTTTCAGGGTTACAGGAACTAGGAGTGTCCTGTGTTTCGCTTGTTACTTCAACAGAATCAGTCATCTTAGTTGTCTTCATCAGCTCTGTAGGTTTTGTTCTTACTCCCCATGTCTCTGAGGCATTTCCAGAACGGTGTCTCTGTGTGTTGAGGTGGAACAGGACTTTTAAAGTTCTCCTTGCCTACCAAATAAAAAACCAAAACAAAACTAATTTCTTTAGCAGACCTCTCAGTTCTCTTGCCATGAAACTGGGCCATTTTGTCTGGCCATAGCGGCAGCTGTATCTTGCTCTTTGGCATGCCCTTTCTCTGGTTCTGGGCTGTACTTTGCAGGCAGAGGCGGAAAGGGGCAGGAGTAGCAGTGTTTTGCAGCTGGGGTTGTGCCTCTCGGGCAGACCTTGTGCTTGACAAGTGCCTGTGTCAGTAAGTCCCGGAGCAACGCAGCGGCAGTACCACACCTCTCTTGCTTCATGGCCCACATACCACGCGCTTGCTCTGTATCACAAAGCAACGTTTGGTATCCCATTTATCAACATTCGTTTTAATTGAGGGGTCTGCTCTAGCTGAGTGTTGAAAGATTCTTGGGTTTAATTAAAAGAATTTAGAACTAGACAGTTTAATGAGGTTTTTTTCAAAATTGATTTTCCCTGCCTGTCTCTACCCTCCTCCTGGGTGGTTCTGGATGGGGGCAGGTGCCAGACCTTAAGCAATGAATTATAACAGGCTTTTTGAAGAAAAGGGATGTTTTGGGGTTTTTAGGTATTTGCTTACAGGATGGCTCTAGTGAACCAGCTCTGCAGCACGTGGCAAGCTAGCATTGAAGGCACTGCCTGACACGCAGCAACTGGGCACATAAGGAGGGACAAAACCACAGCACAAAGGAAGGTGGTGGCAACTTGCCTTTGCATATAACCCGAAACGCATGGTAATCGATTGCAGGTGCTCTCGACCTGTGGGTTGTAAACAGAAATCAGGAAATTGCAACTGTACTGCCCTTCCTGTGTTGCTCAACGGCAGGGGAGGGGTGGCAGGGCAGGGAGAAGCCTGGGAACCGCTGCTCGGTGGCTTCTGCTGCAGGAGAAGGCAGCCCTGTCTCCTATCCATCACTTTGCTAGTAGGTCTGGTGCAGGGCCAAGAGAGCTGTGAGGGTCATCTTTGTTTCTGCAGCTCCCTCGCTTCCAGTGTACACAAGCACATGTGTGCACATACACGGGTGGTTATTTCTCCCCACCCGCCCCCTCGCAAAAGAAAAAGTGAGGTGCTTGCCTTGGCCCAAACAGTGAGCCTGTTCTTAAAGGCTTTCCTGGGCTTTAAAGGGAGGTATTTGGGGATAAATGACAGTATTGAGTGTCAGGTTTAAAAAAAAAAAATAAATTATTTCAGGAGCTCTACCAATGCAGTTTTCAAGTTGGTAATCTTGGCTTGTTGTACAAGAGCCAGTAAAACTCAGCTTACTAGTAGTGCTGCTTACTTAAAAGTCCAATAAAGTGTGTAAGGTTACTTGGCTAGGTGTTGTAAGCTAGTGATCAGGAGTTCTGAAGAAGTGGAAGGCCATCTTTGTTTATGAAAGTCCACTTTGGTAGCTATTATGTCTGGTTTAGAAGCACAGCTGGAAATGGAGGGGGAAAAAGGGGGCATTTTTTTGATAAAGAAAGCACTTCTGCCTCTTGTAAAACATAGCTGACTCCTCATTTGGTGCAGTGAAAAGAGTGAATGCCTCTGGCAGAGAAGGAAGGTGGTGATGTGGGAATACAGGCCCCTATTTAAGGCTGTAAATAGCAAATGATCAGTGCTGGTGGAAGTGAAGGTGGTTGTCAGGTGTCTCGCTGGGTGGTGGGTGCTCCTGGCAAAGGGATGCCTTACAAAGCAGTAGGAGGCTTTATCAGCAAGAGCCAAACACCACTGGCAGCTGGCATTGTGCCCTTGTTAATTGGTGGAAGCATTGGCAAGAATATTGACCTGAATTTGTGATTTGTGTGCTGCTCCCCATAGGGGTTTGGGCCCTTGGTCTCTGAACAAGTTTTCGTGTTCTGAGTAGGGACATCAGAGAAGTTTTGTGTGGTCATAAGGTATTGGGAAACCAGGATAACCTGGAGGTGCCTCATATGAGGTGCCTCGTTAGTTATTTCTGATTGATTATGCTACACAGACATCTGTTTTCTGGCTGCTGTTGGACAGAAGGGTAATAAATGCAGTCCTGATCAGCCGTGATTTTGGTAGACGTTTCCTAGGTTTAATTATTTTCTTCCTCAGACTCGGATGGGGACCAGCAGGTGAGGAGGAAAGCGAGTCACTCCAGAGAAGTGGGGATGTTTTCCCCCATTTAGTTTCAGGGGGGCAGCCAGTGAGGGCATTAGCTCGGCACAGCTGTGGCAGTAAAAATGATGAGTTGATTGCTCAAAAATTGCTATAAGAAGTGAACTAAATTCTTTGTTTGCCTCTCTTGGATTGTGTCTTGTCTCGCACTGTGATTTCTGCTTGCGTACACAAAATGCACCTTTACAGAAATGTACAATTGTTATCCTCAAATTAGAGCAAATTGTGGTCTTGCTGTTGAAATGGGAGGCTCTGTTTTGCTGTTCTATGTGTCCGTTTGTGAGAGAGTCTTGTGGAACTAAAAGTTTCCTTCTTGTTCTTTCAGACACAGTTGAGTCCATGCTTTCAGACTACGACATCCTTTCTCAGTCTAGCATCCAGCAACACTCACTGAAGAAGAGGGACCTCCAGCCTGAGACACACATAGAGAGGCTCTTAAGTTTTTCAGCCCTACAAAGGTAATTAAATCATCAGCAATGAAATAGCATAATCTTTTCCTTCAGTTTGTGATGAATAATGCACAGTTCCAAACCCAAAAATAGTTATCTTAAGTTACATTGTATTACCCTGTTTGCTGAAGTGGCAGTGATTTAAGATTTCTTTTGCTTTGTTCTTAGCTTTAGTTTCATGTAGATTACTTCCATTGATTGTGTTGGATCACACTTACACCTCATCTGGCAACATTCTCATACTTCTTGGCTGTCCTCTGGTTCTTGAAAATCTCTGCCTTCAGTTTGAGGAGTGCACGTGGTGTGTTGCACAAGAGATTTATTGTAGTTTTTTTCATGGAGGTTTAATCCTCTTCCTACTGAGTGTAAATTTCCCATTCAATAAAACACTTCTTTTAATGTTGGGGGTTTTTTTGGTTTTTTTGGGGTTTTGTTTGTTTTGGTTTTTTTTTTTCTAAGATGGGAAATAGAAGCACAGGTGAAAGGGGAAGGAGAGGTAGAAGAGAACAGGCATGAAGGTTGTAGGGATTTTATTCTGAGTGTCACAAAAATGCCTTACAGGTATTTGAGTGCTGAAATTGTGAATCTGAAATGGGGGAGCAGGGTGAGAATAATGCTTTGTATTAACAAGCGTGGGTTGATTTTGTTCATCTGACATCTTTGTCTACTGTGTTCTCATGTGCCTTCCCCATCTGTCATCTACAACTACAGCTGTTGTGCAAGTTGTGCATATTTTTTTAATCTCTAAATGTTTGGAGGGGTTAGTTTTTAAGTAGCAAGTATAAAAGGTTAATGGGATCAAATGTCTGTCCCTGTTTTGCACTGCCTCTCGCACCCTGACTTTTGTGAGGTTGCAATGCTGCCAGTGATAATTACGGAATAATTGCAGAGGGGCATACCAAAAATCTTTGACCCAAAGCCCATGTAAGCCATGAGGCTCCTTCCGGAGAAGGTTCTCTACTCACTCGTGGGGATAGCCTATCGTTTTTGTGACAATATATCGTAAAAATCTACAGAGTTCGGATTTCTGTTTATGGTCTTCTGACAGTATTGTTTCAGAAAAGAAAAAGTTCAAGATAATTTAATTTAAAATAGATGAGCAAATTCCTTGGTCTGATTTTCTTTAACTAGATACCAGTAACTGGTTTTGCTTGACTACAAACGGAGAAGGTACATCATGAGCAAACCATGACTGTTTTGGATTTTGGGGATTATGTTTTGTTTGTTTTGGGTTTTTTTTAATTAAATATCTTTGACTCTTTAAAAATATTTACAGTTATGAATTACACGGTATATGTTTTTGTAGCCTGCTTACCAGAATTAGTGCTTTCTAACTTCTTTTGGACCCTCAGTAAAATGGAGACTGGATGTATCTGTTACGTGTATACTTTACTTAAAAATAAATTCTTTTACAGGCACTTTAAATTATACTTAACTGCAACTGCTGAACACTTTTCAGAAAAATTTCAAGCATTAATTGTGGATAGTGAAGGCAAGGAAAAGGAGTATCGTGTTCAATGGCAAGACTTTTTCACCGGACATGTCGTTGGTTAGTATGGACTAGACTGTGTGTCAGGGCTGAGAAAGCACAGCTTTGCACAAGTTTCTTGGCCAAAGTAAATAGTATATTGCCCTCATTTTCATCAGATATGGTTAGGATGAACAAGTAAACTTAATTCTCATGCTTCTCGGGTTTTCTGGTTTTGTTTATGTGGTGGGTTGCTTTGGTTTTTTTTTTTAGGTTTGGTGGGTGTGGGGTTTTTTGACCTATTGCACCAAGGTTCTAAGATAGGACTCTTCTGTTTAGTTTGGCAGAACACAAAGGTGTAACGTAGTCAAGCAGCAGCTTGTTGTCTTTTTTTTTTTTTTTTTTTTTCTTCTTTCTTAAATTATGATGGTGGCTTTAATTCCAACTGTAATGTAGGACTTTTGAGTGTTCCTTGTCCCAGAACACAAAGCCCAGGTAGTTAGTGGTGATGCAGTGTTGCCCAGATTGTTATATTAAAAGACTTCAAGATGATTCTTTGCAGATGAGAAGGTAGTTTGGCTTGAAGTTTAAAAACCAGTTTGGAGAGAGAAAGAAAGAAAGAAAAAAAACAACAACCAAAAAAAACCAACCCAAAAAACAACACAACAGTGTTTGTGCAGGAGTGCATGCAAATAGAGCTGAATTAATTTCATTTTTCCTTGCTTACGTTAAAGGAGAGCATAATTCCAAGGTTGTGGCACATATTGGGGATGAAGACTTTACAGTAAGAATCAATACTGATGGTGAAGAATATAATATAGAGGTACGCTTTACTGTTGAAAGCAATATTCAAACAGTCATCTCTTTTCCCTGTGGGTGTTTCTTATTCTAGTTAGTCACATTGACACCACTGTAGCTGAAAATAGACTTGGTGGTGGTGTTTGTTTTGGTGTGAGCAGGGAGGAGTGAGAGAAATGTGAAACGAATTTGATTTTCGCAAGTGTCGAGTTTTATTAGTGAGTGATGTTCTCTGACATTTGTATGTTTTAGATACATCGGGGAGAGGGTATGTTTTAAACAGCAAAGGGTTTTAGAAACAGAAATGATACAATGTTAGTAATTAGTGGTGATCATGTCCTCTAGAACAACAAACTGTGCTGCCTTCTGAGCAGAGTTGAGGTCTGTTGAGCTTTCTAAAATTTTGGCTTGGTTATGTCTTGGAATTTTTCCCATTCTTAGAGCTTTATTTGAAAATTTAGTATTTTTCCCTGCTCTCTTGTTTCTGTTTTTCACCATTTTCATTGCTTGTGTTATTTTAAACTATTGGTTTAAAAAAATATTCAACAAATATATAATTAGAGACTGTCCTAATGAGTTGTCCAGTGCAGTATATTCCCAGACACCAGCTGTATTAGAATCGCTGAATAACAGTAATTATGGCTGAGTGTTATATGGATGTTGTAATTGTCTTCAAACCCAAGGATATGCAGAATTATGGGTAAACCTGGGAAATTCAGTCATGTTAAAGTATGAAAATGTGATCGGAATGCCCAAACCGCTGTGCTTGTTTTGCATTAAGAGCATATAGTAGCTGTTTGATTGTGGTGTAAAGCATTTTTGTGTTTGTGGTCCAGGGTAATGTAAGCACGTCTCAGTTCCCCACACGGCCAGCCCCGTTGCTCCTCACTGGCTGGGTCTGTTTAGCTAAATAAAGGCAGGAATGGCTTGAAGGCTCTGGCTTGCCCACACAGCCTAGCTGTTAGCATCCCAGGGTCAGCTGCAGCCCAGGATGAGATGATGCCCATGTGCGGTCAGAGGTGGTGTGTGCCAGAGACCATTCCCAAAAGGCAGTACGGCCAAAGCCACTCCAGCGTTGCCTTCCTTTGCTTTCATGGTCCTCCTGCACCATTTGGAAAGGTTATGGATGTTCCTATAAACCTGTGGTGCCCTTGTGTCTTGCCCCAGGATGCAAAACGTGCGCACTCAGTTTTGCACTGTAGACGCATGGCTACGGGGCCAGCACAGCCTTTGCATTTCAGGACCTTTTTGCTGTGAACCGAAAGCACAGTATGCTAAATAATAGTTGTTTGAAAGACCACTGCCTAAGGGCCAGAGGAGACCTAGACCCACGTGCTCTACAGTGTGGAAGTGGGTGGTCTGTATTACTTGGCCTTGCCTGAAGAGCAGACTCTGCCCATGTTGTATTTGGCGGTGTTGCTGTAGCTGTTATGTACAGATAATAATAGGGATGTGTTGGTTAAAAAAGATGGCCAGTATGCATCTCTATGGGAATTAGGAAAACCGTGGGACTTCATGGTTTTCTTGTTTTCTTTGCTTTTGGAGAAATTTTTGTGCCCATAAGTGACTTGGGTAGCTATTGAACATCGAAGAGCCTGCCTTCTGCTGTGGAGAATACATGCTGCTGTGCACTTAGATATTCTCTGTTTTCCAGCAGCTCCTGTGCTTCTGGTCAGTGTGTTTGTTAGCGTAGTCTAAGCATCTTCCTCCTGGCTGTGCCAGTCTCCAGACGGAGGGAGTGGAGGAGCCTGAAGTGCCTCCTCAGCTGGCTCACATTCTGGAGGGGAAGAAAAATTCTGTCTCTTCTACAGCCTTGTCAGGTGGCTGCCGCTGCTCTGTTGAGATGATTGTAGATTTTTGGATGCCTGTGTAGCATAAAAGATTAGAATTCTGTTGGCTTTCTTGGGGACATCGTTTTATCAGTAGAGTTATTGCTATGGATGAAATTATTGTAGTCCAATGTATTTGTGTGTGTGTACATATAAAGCTGTGGAGATTTGATGGTACATAAATAGAATTTTTTACTTACATAGGCTTAGTCTTTGCATTTGCTGTGTTCCTAACTAATTGCATTTCTGTTCTTGTGCTGTCAGCCACTGTGGAGATTTGTAGATAATGTAAAAGATGAAAGACTGCTGGTCTACAGATCTGAAGATATTAAAGATTTCTCACGATTGCAGTCCCCCAAAGTGTGTGGTTATTTAAAGCTGAATGAAGAAGAACTGTTGCCAAAAGGACTGGAAGACAGGATACAAAATGAAGGTGAGTGTCTGTACCTTGGGAGAGCAGTATCTTTGAAACAAATGCTTGAATTCTGGCTGTGTAGGCAAGTAAGATCAGAACCTGGGCAATAATCTGCGTCACTACTTCTAGTTTAACTATTAAAGCAGCATTCCTCTTCATGCCTGCTCCCCATCCAGACAAACCCGAACAACTGATGAGAGGAAGAAACTGTCACTAGGGGCATGTTTCTTTCTGGCTCGTTGAAAGGATGTTTGACCCTACCAAAGTGTATGCTAAGGAGAGGAAGCTATTTCATCAGGCCTAAGTAGTGTTTGTTGTGATAGCTGGCAGCAATGTAGGCGAACATTAAAACAACTTTATACTACTGTGCAGCAGGACCTGTTTGGCCTCACTGGTCAGTCTAAGAATCCATCTTGAACTGTGGTGGGTTTTTGAGAGCTTCAGGTCCCTCTTTCCTCTGTCCTCAGCTGTGGCAGCAGAGATGGGGATAATGACTAGGAAAAGGAAGAGGAGAGGTGTTAAGGCTGAGATGATGACCGTAAAAGTTCTGTAGGTAAAACTACTGAACAGCTCAATTTCACTGCTATACATTTCTTTCCTTAAAACAAGTTTAAGGGCTGTTATGAAGACAATTTAAGAATACTTACTAAAAAAGAAAAAAGAAAAAAAAAACAAACAAAAAAAACCAACCCCAAAACCAAACATCCCCCACTCTCCCCAAAAACCCACCTGAACCCACATTCTTGTCTTAAATAGGGGTAATAGACACAGCAGTGGCAGTTTTATTGAGTGTTTATTTAATTGTATTTAAAACATTCACATTAGTGAGCAACCATAGGAAGAAAAGAACTGTTCCAGAGAACTCCAAAAACACGTGCAAGATGTTGGTAGTGGCAGATCATCGTTTTTTCAAGTATATGGGCCGTGGGGAAGAGAGTACTACTATAAACTATTTGGTAAGTAAATGTACTGTCTTACAATTTGCTGGAGTAAATGGAGGGAAAAATAGTGATTCAGTAGTTAAAACAACATACAGCTTATACTACTTCTCCACAACATATGTGTTTGTCATGACTGCTTGTACTTTTTATCTGGAAAAGTGCTAAATCATGCTTTAAAAATATTTTCTAATGGTGATACTGTAGTTAAATAGTCTTCAAGTTCAATTTATAAACAAATCCTTTCCCTTCATGTGCTTCTTGTGGCTATGCTATTTTCTGCCTAAGTAATGTTCTTTTTCTGGTCAGAGCTTTAGAATCTCCTGGTTTTTGAATTCCACTCAAATGATCCAAGCATCTTTAAAGTTCAAGCATGTTTAAAGCTCATATGAGAGGCAAAAGCGACTTGTATAGGTTTTTTTTTCTAATTCTTCCAGGGTTCTCTGTCCAGAACAATAACATTGATGCAGGTGCAGTAAACAATTTGTCTGGTTGTACATGAGTGTCGTGGGTTAATCCTGGCAGGCAGGTCAGCCCCACCCAGCTCATGAGTTGATAGAAAAACTGTTAATAGGTCAAGCAAAAGCTGTGTGTACAAGCAAAGCAAAATAAGAAATGAATTCACTGCTTCCCATCAGCAGGCACATGTTCAGCCATCCTCAGGAAAGCAGGGCTCCATCATGCATACTGGTTACCAAGTAACCCAGCCAAAACTAATACAGCAGGGTTGTCTACCTGACAAGTTTTTGTGAAATACAATGCCTGCCTTTCAGCAGAAGTGGAGAGTATGGGTTTGGGGACTCAAGACAAAACCAAAAGAAACCAGTTTTGGAGGCCTGTTGTTTGTCAAGAGTCTCTTTCTGAGCCTCAATCTTCAAAATACTAATCACTCTGTTCCATCTTTGCTTGCTCTTTGACCTTTCTGTCCCCAGAAATGTTTACATTCCCCAGGTAACAGAGCCTCAATTCGTGTATTTGCGGAGATGCTATTATCTCAGCGTCTGACACGTGACTCTTCCAGGCTAACCTACTGTTCTGTTTCCTGGGTAGATGTGTGCTGTAAACAACACAGTGATTGGAAAACTAAAGCATAAACCAGTATGGAGTGGCTCTGAATGTCACTTTTCGTTCTGAGCAAGTTTGATGGTTTATATTTAGCAGAAAGTGGTTTTTAAGAAGATGAGAACAGCATGGAAGGGGAGGTATTGATAGTGAGCACTGATGAGAGACATTCTGGAACCTTGTGCTTGAACCATAATGAGGAAAATAGTAGGTTTTTGGCTGGGAGAGGGAAGCAGGCCTCAGGGGTCAGTTAAACTAGTTAAGCATCCTGCTAAAACAAAGCAGTGAAAACAACTCCCTCCTCTACCCTTTGCCTCAAAGAAACCTGGAAAACTACTACATGAGCAAAGCGTTTATCACTCTTCCACTACACAAATGAAAGTGATAAATGGGAAAGTTTGTACTGCTTTTTTATGATGGAAAATTTTTAGGTATATTTGATAATACTCTCTGGATCCAAGTGCTGTTGTTTCTGGATCAGTGAGTATGTCTGTTATGTTATACGAGGTTCACTTTTAATTTGAAATGAGTGTTTCTAGATACGTGTGTTGCAGCTTCTCTGAGTGTCTTGAACTTTATTACATGAAAGCTCAGAATTAAATAACTTGTTTTTCTTTTCCATGTAGATTGAATTGATAGACAGAGTAGATGACATCTACCGAAATACTTCCTGGGACAATGGAGCCTTCAATGGGTATGGCATACAGATAGAGCAGGTATTCACTGAACTATGCAAAGGGTTTATAATTTAAAGGATAAGAACATGCTTTGGATATCAAGATTTCTGATAATTTTGTCTGGATTAGAGCTAAAATAATAAAATCGTACATTATTAACTCCAACCAGGAGCATGCTGAAATAGCACCTTGCCAGAGGTGGTGTTATAATGATTTGACACAGCATGCCAATTTGCAGTTTCTCACAGCTTTTGAGATGGGAGTTTTGGGGGAGAATCTTCCTATATTTAACCTCAATTCAAAGGTGCCTTTTTTCAGAATATGAGCAATTCTTGTTTCTGTCAGACATACTCTTATGCGTGTATTTAATGTTTGCCTATGGCTAGTGCTTCACTTACAAAGTCTGAGTGGGCCCCAAACACAGATAATAAAACACAAATCCTGCCTGAAGAGCTTCCATAACTCCCCTTAGACATCATGATATCATGATAGTATAGAGGCTGGTAGAGGATGAACACATGCGATGCAGTGACTACAATTTATATGATGGCTCCTGAAAGTTAGTGCACAGAAATCTGGAAAAGGACATTAAAAAGAAGAGCAATCCTTCAGCTCAGAGTACTGCAAGAGCTGTGATGTGAAACACAGGGACTCATGGTACAAGTTAGCTGCCCCTCTGCTGGGAAAAGGTCTGCAGGAACAAGGAAGGAGAGTTAATTGGGCAGGGAGCAGGAAAGAACATGATGCACTAATTCTAGGTTACTGGGAACGTAGCAATCCTTTAAAATATGTTTTGGTTAGCTAGAACTCTGAAATGGTTTGGGGTTATTTATACTAGATGTAAATCCTGGTTGTGTTTGGGTGGTCTTTTTTGATAAAGTAACATGCATCTCAAAGCAGAATGTTACAGTGAAAACTGTTGATGTTGCTCTATAAAATGGCTTGTGTAATTGCTTATGAAGTAATCGAAGTATCTTAACTAGCAGAGGCTGAAAAGTTAATATTAGAAGCATGCTGAGTCTGAATTTTTCTTCTTGCAGATCTATTGAGACATGTAAGATTACATTGAAAGCTTTTCTGTAGCTGTTAAATTGATCAAAATTCCTCTACGTTGTTGTTGCCCTTTTTGAAATGTAGATTATCATCCACAATGAGCCAAATCTTGTAAAACCTGGAGAAAAGCATTACAATATGGCAAAAAGTTACCCAGATGATAAGAAAGATGCCTGGGATGTGAAAATGCTGCTAGAGGTAGGTTGTAATCCTTGAAAGATTGTGCCTCTCACAGAGAATTACTCATTCATACAGCTGCTCTGTAGTAACAGATGAAACTCCTCTACTGCCTTCGCGTGATGTGTAGATGTTACACAAAGTCAAACTAGCTGATGTGCCCTGTAGCCCACGGTAAAGGGCTCCAGAGCATAATTATAGAGCACACACCAATTCAAATTACTAATGTGTGGCCTGAGTCAGAAAGGCAGTCCCGATATGTCTGGCCCTGAGACTGGCTGCCTTGTGACCTTCATCAAATTATTGTACTTGGTTTTCCCCTCTGTGTGAAAAGGGGAAATGAATAGACAAGTTATGTAAATGAATGTATACAGTGTACTTGGGTATTCATTTCATTTTCTACAGCTCTGTAGGACATATAACAGCTGTTTTTTTCTGACTTAACCAGATCTAGAAGGTGCTTGTCTGACTCACGAGATAAATGTTCTTATCTATAGACTTCTAATATGCACCATAAAGTGTCTTACAAGTGTCTTTGACTTCTTTGTTTCCTTTAAAGCAATTTAGCTTTGATATTGCTGAGAAAGCAGCTCACGTGTGTCTTGCTCATCTCTTCACGTATCAAGATTTTGATATGGGAACACTTGGATTGGCTTATGTTGGATCTCCCAGACCTAACAGCCATGGTGGCATTTGTCCTAAAGGCAAGGCTTCCTTTTCTTCCCTCTCAGTTGTGGATTGAAAGCTAGTTTTTGTTATTTGTGTTTAATCCTCTTCTCCAACTTTCACAAAGCATGATGCGTTATGCTACCACTCTGGTGGTTGGGTCTCGGGTAGAATAGATGGCCATTTTCTTGGCTGGAGCTGGAAGAAGAAGGGGGAGGGAAGGATAAAAGTCGCTAAGCTATCTGGTGTGAACAAGCTGGCTAGACCAAGCCCTAGACTAAGGGCTGCTTTGTGTGGGCGCATCTTGCAGCGGTTCTGGAATGGCAGATGCTGTTGTCTTGGAAATTTCTTATATTTTCCCCTTTACTGCAACACATGAGCTGTTTGTGCTGTGCTTGAAAGATTCCCCACTTCAAAAACTGGCAAGAGGCAGGGTCTCAGTGGTGAGCCTGCGAAAACAGTAAAGCTGTTCATATCCCCAAACAAGTACCCCTCTCTCCTCAAAAAACCCTGAAGCCGAAGAAAAATGTTTGGCAATTTTGATTTGTTTCTTTCTCGCTTCCTATAGCTTATTATAGTCAAACTGCAAAGAAGGACATCTATCTGAACAGTGGCTTAACTAGCACCAAGAACTATGGGAAGACCATCCTCACAAAGGTAGGAGAGTATTCTCCTCTGCAGAGCATGAACCCAAACAAGCCCTCAACAGAACAATCAAATACTATACAACAAGTAGACTTACAGTAAGAATAGAATTACTCTGCTGACTGAGATAGGAAAAAAACTGGTATCTTTGCTATTACGTACATCTACAACATGCAGATGGACAATTGTGTGTGCTTGGTCTGTTCCCTTTGCAAGGTAAAGCAGTGAAAGTGGTGCAGGCAAAGTAGGTGGTTTAGTTTGGGCCTTTTAATGAAACTTCTCTACCTGATTTTTGTGTGCATGTCATGAATAAGTAGAGCAGAGAACAGTATAGGCAAGGTTTATTAGCACTAATACTAAGCCTAATGTAAATTGGATTTTTTTTCATACTTGATGAGATAAATATATAAAGGCTTGAATGTGAGCTTTGTCTCACTTGTAAAGATACCAGAGCAGTGCCTGTGTTTGCGTCTACCAAATCTTTGCAGTTGCGCATATTTCTCTTTTGCTGACTTCTGCTGACTTCTCAGCTGTGCTTTTCTGTAGCCTGATTATAAATGGAATTCATAATTGATGTGTGGGCTAAAACTTGGCACAGAAGCTGTCAAGAAGCTAGGGAAAAAAGACAGTGAAGCTTTGTGTGAGAGGGATGTTGACAAAGAGCTCAAGCTGTTGCCATGCTATTTGCATTTGTTGTTCAATCTCCAAGCTGGAGTTCTGCCTTGGATTACAAAGGAAATTGAGTTTGCTGTCTTCCCAGTGGTGGTCACAAAGCTTGGGATGAGGCAATGGGAGCATTATGGATTGGTTTCACAGGGAGGGTGTCACACAGTGTCCGCCTGGGGTTTGAAAGACAAAAAAAATCTGCTCAGAACCCTTCCCCAGATTAAACACGATGAAGCACAGGAGCGATCTCTGGGCAGCTCTCCTGTCTCTGGCTCTCACGTTAGCTATGCTGACACTGGGTGCTGGTGCTGCGCGTTGCAGTGCTTGGTCCTTCCTGTGCCTGCACAGCAGCTGAAATGATGGTTAGCTCAGCAAACTTGCTTCTCTCTTGTGAACTGCTCAGTCTCCTTGTGGTTGACTTATTTCTGTGCTAGTTTTATTTGTGGTTGTCACCTTGTGAGCCTGACACCATCTGCTGGTCAAGGCACTGCAGGGAGGTGCCTGGTGAGGCAGAGCCGGTTTGGGATCCTCAGCAGAGGGAGTCCCGTCTTGCATAAATGGTGTTGGAAATCCATCCCTGTTGGGCCACGTGCGTAGGTGTCTTTCCTAGTAATCGTGCAATAGAAGAGTTTATTCAGCACTCCTAATGTCATCGTCCATTTAGAAGAAATACTTCTAATGGCAAGATATGTTAAACAAGAGATTGACTAATCATAGTAGCTGGTGTTTGTTTGGATTGTTTCTTGTTTCAACTTTTTATACCTTCTAGCTATAAAAAAGCCAAGTTTGATATTTTAAGTATCTGCATTGCATTTTAGTAGGCATGGTGGTGTTGGGTTGACAGTTGGACTAGATGATCTTAGAGGCCTTTTCCAACCTTAATGATTCTGTGATTCTATGAAAGCAAGATTGAATCTGTATTCTAGGACAGCATTTTGCTTTTAACAGTGGTTTAATATTCAAACCTAGTCGCAGAACTTTCCTTTGGAAATGCACCGTAATTTTACTTGCCTTTAGTTGCCCACTTCTAATAAAAAAATGTTCACAGGGAAATTGCTTTCATCACAGTGTATCTAAGAATTGTTGGTGGCCTGGAGGTAGATCTTCTGTCCTGCTGAGACTAATTTTTTTCAGCATTGCTTTTTTAATGTTCAAAAAAGGAGGCTGACCTGGTTACAACACATGAACTCGGACATAACTTTGGAGCAGAGCATGATCCTGATAGTCTGCCAGAATGTGCCCCCACTGAAGACCAGGGAGGGAAATATGTCATGTATCCAATTGCTGTCAGCGGAGATCATGAAAACAATAAGGTATAGTTGCATAGTTTTGCTTCCATGTACAAGTTTCTGCTGTGGTCAGTGACCCTTTGCATGGAAAGTCTATTTAGTTAATGATTTCTGTAGCTTGAAACCATAAGGGATGTAATGGATTAGACGTAAGAAGAAAACATACTTGCATGCTGTTGGGTTCTCTGCAAGATAAGCTCATCTTTGGATTCTGAGATTTGCTGGAGTTCATAGCATGTCCAGGTGCTTTTTTAATTAGTTGCTTGTAATTACCTGTGGCTGCCTGCCCCTAAAACAAGTCATCAGCAAGAGTCAAATAGAGGACCTTCAGTACCAAATAGCATTTGGGTGGTCCATAGCTATTATTGTTGGAGAGAGACTGCCAGGTGCCGCAACCATGGTGCTCGCCAGTCTCAGAAGTTTGCACTGGCAGCGTGGACTTGGCATTGTGCCTGTTCTGCAGATGAGAAACCAAGATTATCGAGGGAAGGATCAGTCTGCAGTCTAGTCTGGCTTCTTGTGGTTCACATCTAGCCCCGCTGCTGAGAGGCAGCGCAGTCTCTCCCCATTGCTACAACTTCACAGCCCTTCCTGGGGGTGGTTGCTAATGGTCCTGAAGCTGTGGACGAGCTGGCGTTGGCTCTGCGACCCTGAGTCAGACTGTGTGCGGGTGTCTCTGCGTTGTAATGTAGTAATGTCCTTTATGGGCCCAACCGTTACTTTCCCATCTTAAAATTTTTCCAAGCTATCAAACTGGCAGTATAGAGGGAATAACTGCTTTCTGAGACACTAGAATTTGGAAGCGTAAGGAAGCTCAGGCTGTCTTAGATGCCGCTTATTGACAGAAAGGTACACCTCTCAGTGCTGCTCTTTCCCCTCATGGCTCTCTAGATGTTCTCAAGCTGCAGCAAAAAATCCATCCATAGGACCATAGAGATCAAGGCCCAGGAGTGCTTCAAAGAGCGCAACAACAAAGTGTGTGGGAACTCCAGGGTGGATGAAGGGGAGGAATGCGATCCTGGCCTCTTGTACCAACAGGCTGATCCCTGCTGCTCTGCAGACTGTAAACTGAAAGACGGTGCCAAATGCAGGTAAGGGGGGAAATAAGGTAAGGGGCAGCTTCTCTTACACAGGAGAGAACAATGGGCTGGGCTGAGAGCTCCTAAAGCCACCTGCAGTGTCACAGACCTGTTTACTGGCTTTAAGGCTAAACATGTGAGCTGAAGACAATAAAGGATTCCAGGAAAGGCTGCTGTGTGCATGCACTGTTTGCATACATTAATTTTCACAGCGTGCTCTTACTTTTTCTGAGAAGTGCCACAAGCTACAGATGATGTTGTTATTACTATTATTATGCAAACTTAGGCATTCAGAAAATTTATATGAAAAATTGCCTGTGCAAACTTCGTGTGCAAATACAATTTTTGCTTGTATTGCAAGGCGGCTTTAAACTGCGATCACGTACTAGTATTTTCAGGACTGCTGCAAAACGTGTTTGGGCAGACAACACAGTGATTGCACTAAATGTACTCTTTCTGCACTCTTTCTGTTCTTCTTGCTCTTTGGGGTGTTCGTGGCCCTGTTGCAATGCAGTACCCAGTCTGTTTTTTCAGAGTTCAGCTCTGCACCATGTAACAGTAGAGAGCTCGTGCAACTCCTGTTGTTTAGCAAGAAATTCCCTCAGCTTTAATGACCATGTTTGTATTTAAGGGCCTTCTTGCATTAGATGCAGAACAAAGAGAATAAAGAGAGCGCAGAATAAATAGTAGTAAACCATCAGGACAAAAAGGGAAAAATATGTGGGGAGGAAAATGATGGAAAATCTTGTCCACAGTTGCACAGCAAGTAACAAGAGGATCCAGATGCCTCAAATAAATATTAAGGATCCCTGTGTTGTCTCTCAATCTGTTGCACTTTCTACGTGCTTTTACCTTTGGTAAATGAAGAGTGAGTGGCTGTGTAGAAAGGCGGTGGTGGGAGGCGTTAGAAAGGGCAAGGGTTTTGAACCAGTGAGTCAATCTCCAAGAAGTAGCTTCCCCCCACCCCCGACATCGTTTTTTTTCCCTGGCTTTGTCATGCTTTTACTTCTTTTAAAAAAAGTAATTGCTTGATACTTCTTCCTTTCATTGTGATCTTTCCACAGTGATCGGAACAGCCCCTGCTGTAAAGGCTGCCAGTTTGAAAGTGCACAGAAGAAATGCCAAGAAGCCATAAATGCCACTTGTAAAGGAGAGTCTTTTTGCACTGGTAGGATGTGTTTCTGTCCCCTTTATGTCAACTAGCCAAGCGCTCCAGGCTCAGTGTCCTGTTCGATCTCCTTTCAAACTAGTGCCCTTTATTCATCCGGTACATGTAATTTTAGAGACCAGTTAAGCATCACAAAATTGCCCTACAATGAGTTTCATTGTAGTACAGGAGTCACTTGGTGATTGACTGCCCAGGAGAACATGAAAATGTTGATTTTTTGTTTGTTTGGTTTGTTTTTTTTTTTTTTTTCCTTCCTTCTTTCCTTAGAAAAAGAAAAAGCAAAACGGGGTATGTCACTGGGAGGGGACAAGAATGAGCTGAATCTTGCCATAGAAAGGGTGGAATTACTACAACTCTGCTTCACTTCCCCACTTGTTTACTTCCTCCTCATAATCTTTCCTGGAGGCAAGGAGTCTAGTCAGAGCTCCTGCTTTGCTGATGGCACCTCCAGGGTCTGCTACTTACTCCCTGGTCACTGGAGTGCCACAATGCCTGAGTTGTTGAAAGCCTCCAAAGCTGCTGCTGCTGCCTCTCAGAGGAGCTGGCAGGCAGCCTGCAGGTCAAGGTCAAGAACAAGCTATTGGGGTCCCCCTGGGATGAGTCTGGATTTCCTGTGTTGTCCTTTTTCCTTCTGCACGCTTAGGTGCTCTGCGCTTTACTCTAACACAGTCCTCCCACCCTGTCGACCTCCATCTGTAGGGAACAGCAGTGAATGCCCCCCTCCGGGGAATGCTCCAGATGACACAGTCTGTGTGGACATGGGGAAGTGCAAGGATGGGGAGTGCGTCCCTTTCTGTGAGAGGGAGAAGAACCTACGCTCGTGTGCGTGCAACGGTGGGTGACGTGTGTGCTTCAACTCTGCTCCTCCGAGAGCGCTGGCTTCCCTGTGGGCTTGCCTGTTGGAGGGCTGAGTTTATGGTTTCTGAAAAAGTTTAAACCATTGCTTTTTCAGGGTTAGTGTTTTCTGTTTGGACAACAAATGTAAATGTCCTCTTGTCCTCTGGTGGTCTTTTCCAGAAGACATTGAGACTTATGGTCTGGCACCCCAGTTAAAGGAGAGGGCACTTTCCTACCTTCCACCTCCTCTGCCACAGGCCTATGGGAGGGGAAGTCTGACTGTAAAGAGATACCAACCAGCCTCTGGACCAGGCGTCTGGCAGAGGAGTAGCAGCCTCCAACATGTGGTTAAAGAAAGATTTCAAAGTGCTGTGGAAACAGGATCCCTGAGTCCAGTCACCTGCTCCTGCACACCTGCCTGTCATATACTTCTGTCAGTAAGCTTTACTGTTCGTTTGCTCTCCATCTCAGCTCTTAAATCCCGTAAATCAGCTGGGAGCAGGAGGAGAGCTTCACAGGGACAGTGCCGGGAAGTGCTGTGAGCCCCACCATTTGGGGTGGAGGACATAACCGAAGAGAAGAGTGCCTAGAGGACCCAGTATCCAAGAAATATTTAAATCTGTGTCTTGGACGCGTTTGGAACTTTTTCACCTGTCTGTTGATTCCTGCAGTGTTGAAGTGTCAGCTTGGAGGGCTTGGTCCCGCTGTGTCTCCTAACATGTTGCACAGGACTTGTGGTTGAGTTTCAGGCTTGGTCATCAGAATAACTGAAACTGGGCGACTCGCACAGTCCTGCCTTCCCCATGGGGAAGCGGGGCAGGAACACGGTCAGCCGGCGGACACGTGGGGTTATGCATCTGCGTGGTTATGGGTTGCAGGTGACCCTTGGTTCTGCTGAGGAATGAGTTTGTTGCTTTGTTACAGAAACGGATAATTCCTGCAAGGTGTGCTGCCGGGACGAGCAGGATAGATGCATACCATACGTCGATGCTAATGACCAGTTCCTGTTCCTGCGCAAGGGGAAGCCTTGTACCGTGGGCTTCTGCGATACAAATGTAAGTTTTCCCAGATGTCAGTGCACTGCATGCTTTGCTTCTGTGGCTGGGTGTTTTGGAGTCCTCTGTGACAAGGACTGTGCTGGTAAAGAGAAGCCAAAGCTTGACGTGCTGCTGAGCAGGGTGATACTGTGTAAGTACCTCTCCACAGGGTAAATACTAAAGGGTGTCTGAGGCTGTCGATGGAAGGTAGTTCCGTAGAGACCTGTGTGAGGTGAAGCTGTTACCTTCTGCCATTGCTTGTTGCCCCTTTTGCTGCTCCCCACGGCTCAGCCAACTGGCAGTTTGTGTGAAGGAG
The DNA here is from genome assembly GCA_013400535.1 of Scopus umbretta. NCBI lineage: Eukaryota > Metazoa > Chordata > Aves > Pelecaniformes > Scopidae > Scopus > Scopus umbretta. The sequence goes on from VZTL01060022.1 coordinate 40,914, forward strand.
GAGAACGAGCGCTGCCGTAAGCTCAGCTAGGTTTGCAGTGCTTGCTATTTCAGCTGTTCACGTTAGCCCCGTTCATTTTGACTAAAATAATACAGGTCGGCGAGCATGAAAATCTAGCCGGCAGTATCTGAAGGGGACAGCGAGCCTGTGGCAGGGAGGCTGGTGGGTTGCTGGCGCTTGGTGACCATTTCCGTGGTACAACTGCACCATCAGTCATGTCACCTGCAGACCCCAACGGTCAAAGCTAAACTGGGCGCTGGCAGAAGTGAATTTGGGAGGGCGTGCTCCAGCCCTTCCGCTGGCAGAACCGAAAGACCGGCGACCTGCTGTGTTAAACCAGCACAGCCAGAGCCAGGAGTCTGTCCGTCTGTAACCTTGGGCTCCTGCGAGCTGCAGCATTCTCCGTGGGTAATGGGAACTGAGGCTTCCGGTGCTCAAACGTCTCCAGAAACTTCCATGTTATGTCCCCTAACGTGGGGCGGGGGTGGGGTGGTTTTTGCATGTTTCAAACATTAAAACTTAATCTGTTCCAGACAGCAATAGAATTGAAACTGTTTTGCCAAAAATAAAGGCAGTAAAAACAGACTGCTGCTACTGGGCATGAGTGTAAACCTATATTCAGAATGTGAGTTGAGTCCTGCTGTGTCTGTAGCTTTTATTTCATTATAATCTTTGTATCTTCTTCCCTCTGTGCTTAGATCGTGCAAGATTGTTTTGTAACCACATGTTTACTTTTGCAGGGTAAATGTGAGAAGCAAGTACAGGATGTGATTGAACGATTTTGGGATTTCATAGACCAACTCAGCATCAATACTTTTGGTAAGATACGTAACCATATCCTCTGGGTTTTTTTTAGTTCATGACATGAACCTCTAAAGCCTCGGAGGGAGTTAGCTGCCTGGTTTTTATTTACCTGTGTGCAAGGGTAGCTCGTAGCTGTGTTTCTGATGTAGATGGATGCATTTTTGCCTAAAGTTTGACAATACTGATGTTGTCTTTTAAAGCTGAAAGGCTGGGGGATCGTTTTGCATTTTTCCACTCTGTTATTTTCTAGGCATCTTCTAAGCTTGTAAAGGAGATGATAGCTTCTTGTCTGAATACCAAGAAGTAGGTCAATTAGAGAAAAGTAAATAACAGACAGTCTTTTTAGAGGTCAGCTAGATTCGGCATAGTGTAAAGTGGGCCTCTCGGTGGGATTTAAATGTCAACAGACTGGGAGAGGAAAACTTCATTTCTTTTTTGCTTAAGAAAACCACCGAGGTCATGCACCCAAGCTGTGTGCCTGTACTGAGTCACGGCCCAGCGGTTGCGAGTGGGCCTCCTTGGTCCTGATCCCCACTGTGCAATCCAGCGTAGCCCCGCAGTGTCTCACGCGGTGTTACTGGAACCGTACAAAACCTGTTAATAAGCTGGTGCTGTGTAATGACTGGGTAGCGCCAGGCTTACGGTAATGCCGTGCCTACACAGTGTAATTATCTGGGTTTGGGGCTTTCAGTCTTGGGTTCTAGGGTCAAAAAATTGTTACTTAGGTAATTGTTAAAGCTGTTTAGCCTGCTTAAGCGGAGGCAGTTTGTGTATCTTTGATGTTCAAGTATTTTGTTTGTGGAAGCAGGTAGTTATCACTTGACTGTAAAATCAGAATTTGGTAACGGACTCGCAGTGTGTTTTGTGTAATTGAGAGGGGCAGCTTGGCTAACTCAGTACAGCCTGTTCCAGATCAGCCCACAGCAAAAGTTACGGCCTGTCAGCATTTCTCATCAGAGAAGAACAGAGGGAAGAAACTCTTATTGTTAACACATTGGATACAATTTTCTAACATGGTATAATTTCTTATGTCTTTGCCTAGTCCTGCAGCCTGTGCTTCTCTGAGCAATTCTGTGGCTTGGCTGGCATGAGCAGTGGCTGCAGAACGGGGATAGATGTGTATGTTCATGAAACAGTATTTGGTAGGTGACTAACAGATCTGAACTGATTTCACAGGGAAGTTCCTAGCGGATAATATAGTGGGCTCTGTGCTTGTCTTCTCCTTGCTTTTTTGGATTCCTCTCAGCATCCTTGTGCACTGTGTGGTGAGTAAGCTGTCTTTGAGATGACTGCTCTGTTGGATTGAGCTGTAAGAGAACACCCTTCGTATATGAAATGGCAGATGTCTGTGGGAGAAGGTGATGCGAAGCTTTTAGCAAACCCTGGGGGGGAATCCAGAATATATAAGACTTACTGCACCTTCAGTAGGCAAAACTCCCGCTAAGCTCTGCCGGGTTCTGGCAGACCCAGTGCTCCCACAGCTGTTCCCTGGAGCCCTCCCCATTCTTTCCTAGGCAGGCTTTCTACCTCTGCCTCCCAAATTCTACCCAAGTATAATTTTAGTAACTTCCATTGGAGTCAAAGTTTTCTAAAGCCCTGCTGAGAAATAAGACACCCGCATTTTGTGGGGAGGCCCAGAGCGGGAAGCGTTGGCTGGATGGGTAAAGAGGGCGAGCGTGGGCATGCGCTGTGATGCCGACAGCAGCGTGGGGTTAGAGCAGAGGGTTGCTGTGCCCACGAGCGCTCCTGGGCTGGGTGGGAAGGTGTGGGAGGCAGGGGAAGGGAAAAGAGCCCCGCACCCTGCCGTGTCCCTGCAGGGAAACGGGAACCTTGCAATCGGGAAATTAACTGTCTTATTTTGTGTGTGTGTGTGTTTCGGTTTGCTTCTGTTTGTTTTCCAATAGGACAAGAAATTGGACAAGCAGTATGAGGAGAACACAAAGTCCCTGTTTTGCCCCAGTGTAAGTTGCTGTCTGAATATGAATTGGCGGAAAGCTATCCAGTAGGTATTAGGAAATCTGAACCTATGGTGTGTGGAGAGTATTTATCAAAGCAGTGATAACGCAGACCTGGAGCCCTGTGCCCCTTGCTGCGGATGGGTGAATCAATTTGAGGGAAGCGGTTTTCTCGAACAAGCCTGTGTTCAAGCATCAGGCACTGCAGCTTGCCGGGGTCTCGTTCTTCCTTCCTGTAAGAGCTGCGCCTTGACCTTGTTGACAAAGCAGCTCTCTTGCAGCAGCCGCAGCTCCCAGGGCAGGAAGGCGCTCTGCTCTGCGGAGCACCGCTTTGCGCAGCGGGCGCCTGTGCGCAGGGTCCCCTCGGTGCGGGTCATTCGGCAGCTTCAGCCGCAGACCGCTTGTTTCCAGCGAAGTGGTGTCAACGAAGCATGAGGCTCAGCTGGGAGATGCTGTAGAAAAATCTCTGCAAAATGTGGTGTCTTTGCAGAATGGTTGTTTGCAGGAGTCAGCTTCTAGTGGCCAGGTGTGCTAAAGCCGCCAGCTGCTTATGGGAGAGCTGGCCGCAGGGTGCAGGGACCTCTGTGACCCTTCTCACCTTGTAGATACTGAGCTGGGAGAGGAGCAAAAAAGCACCTAGATAAATTTTAATTACAGTCCAGCACAGGGCACGTTCTGACACAGATTTTCTGAGTGTCCTGTCCAGTGCTTTGACAACCCAGTTCTTACCAGTAACTGAAACGTTCAATTAAGGAAGTGCCATGTTGTAACGGGAGAGGAAAAAAAAGCCTTGCAGGGCTCCTGTACTAGCACTGGGGAAAGCATGCTGAAGTCAGACCGCTGAGGCAGATTGCCTCCGTCATCTACTCTGGTGCCGCTGAGATGGCGATCTTAGTTCGAGCCCCCCCCATAGCTGGTCCTGAACCCCAGAAGAAAAGTCACCTTAGAGTTTTATACCTGAATTCAATCAAGCAAATCCCAGAAAGAGTTGTTGCAACAGAGCGCAGGTATTGTTAATGGGCTCCTTGTACCAGCAACAGTTTAACAGACAAATCTTGTGATTCTGGATCTGCTGAGGATTGAGCGGTTGGCAAATGCAGTACTGGCAGCAGGTGAACATCTCATCCTGCCCAGTATTAGCATTTACTAAGGTTTCTTGGGACTTTTTTATCCCCCAGAAATCTCGGTATTTTCCAAACCGTGCTCAAGTAGAAGCAGGTATCAGTGAGCTTTACCTTAATCTGGGTTGCAGAATCTGGGTGTGATCACACCAGTCCCCCTCTGGCCTTTGACCCTGCGTTCAGTGCAACTTCTTCACGTGAAACAGGGAGCTCGTCAGTTGGGAGAGTGGAATGAGCTGTACCTTTGGCTGTTTCCCTGCACCACTGAGCTCTCAGTGTCGCCTGCCTTGACCCTGCCTTTCCAGCCCTAGGTTTTGCCGAAGCGGTGCTGGGCCCCAGGGTGGGTGGGCTGAAGCGTCAGCTCTGACCCAGTGAGGCTGTCAGCCGTGGTGCTTGATACGGAGAAGGAACAAGCAGAGATAAAAAGGCCTTTCTGCCCTTAGTGCTTCTTGAGGGGAAAAAACACCAACACAACAACCTACTTCTGTTGCATGTTCCCTTGTTCTTAAGTAAGTGTAAGTCTACTGTAACATCCAAAATCGACCCCCTTTTCCCACGCGGTGCAGTGGGTTCAGGCTGGCTAGCGCAGGGTAGGCGGCGCATCTCTGCTGGGAGGGAGGGGAGGACGCAGCGGCCTTCAAACAGCTCTGACGAGCGCGGGTGCTCCGCAGAAGGTGCCTCTTGCCCCTTCCCCTTGACAACAGTGCGAAAACTGAACCCTGGTCTAGATCCTGGTTGCGTCTCCCGCTGACGTGGCGGCTGCTGTCTTGCAGAACGTGGAGATGCTCAGCAGCCTGGACTCCGCCTCCGTTCGAATCATCAAGCCCTTCCCCGCGGCGCAGTCGACCAGCCGGCACCAGCCGCTGCAGCCCATCACAGCCGTGCCTGCCGTCGCTGCGGCACCGAAACAGGACCACCAAAGGATGGACACTATTCAGGAGGACCCGAGCACTGACTCTCACATTGACGAGGACGGGTTTGAGAAGGACCCCTTCCCAAACAGCAGCTCGGCTGCCAAATCTTTTGAGGACTTGACAGAGCATCCTGTCACTAGGAGTGAGAAAGCTTCGTCCTTTAAACTACAGCGCCAGAACCGGGTGGACAGCAAAGAAACAGAATGCTAGTGTCTGGCTGCCTTCTAAACGTATGACTCGTGTCTGCAAAATCAGGATCTAAAACCATTTCATTTATATAAATATAAATATATGTATATATATTTTTGTGAGGGAGTGGGAGAAATAAGGAAGTGACCTACTGCAGATGCTGGTCATGTGTATGACCTTCCTTAAATCACGTTTATTAGAGCATTATATCTTTTTAAAAGGAAAATCCAAACTAAAACTGGCTTGTTTTGAAGCTTTTTGGATTTGTTTTTCTATTTCCTTGACCTTTAACATTTCCTTCAACCTGTGGTGCAAAACCAAATATCCTGCCGGATATTGGATTGTGTATATCGGCCTTTTTTTATAACTTAATATTTTGTAGTCTTGACAGCACTGATAGACAAAATTAAGGGGCTTTTAAAAAACAAAATGAAAACACTGCAGTATGTTCCATATAGAGTTAGGTCACGTAGCAGTTTAAGGTACATGTGAGCGAAAGCCTGAACAGATGCCTTGAGAACAGAACGAGAGCAATGAGGCAGATAAAAACAGTCTCGCAGCATTAAATGAAGATGGGCAATTGGAATCGAAAGGCTTAAGATGTACAGCTTCGAAATACATAAAACCAAAAGGGCCATGCAGAGGCTGTTAAACGATGCATGGAAATGCTCCTCTAGCGCGAAACAGTTTTGCCTCTGGCGGTGAGGCGGTCTGCGTTGCAGAGGAAGGCTTTCGCGGGGAGCTGCCCGCTCGGCGCCGAGAGGCTTCTGTGTCGCAGGTGTCTGCTAGGAGAAAGAAGTGGAAGTGGAGACATCCATTTCTGTGGGTGAGGACTGTGTCAACCAGCCGTTTACAGTGCTTGGTGCAGAGATGTTTCTCCGTATGTTATTTTGAAATAGGTAACACTATTGTTGAGATGTTCAAAGAGCTGAGCCTCAGTTTGCTGTGCTCTCCGTGGCCCTTGGAAGTTCCCACTGCATAAATAAATGGGGGGAAAAAATTCACTCTGTTGTGGGAGGGGCAGGGGGCATTTATTTGAAAAGAATTGTGAATTTAATCAAAAAAGAAATAAACCTTTATTAAACTTACAGGGCAAGTGTAAGGAGGAGACCTCACAAATTCAGATTCCTACAGGGGTAATACAAGGTGATGCTAAGAGTTGGTAATTTAAGGGTGTCCTCTGCTTCGATACACCTGGAGCTCCGTAAGGTGAGCCGGGACTGGTGCATCGGCCTTGCTGCCGCGTAGTAGCAGATGGACTGACGCAGCGGAGTCACAGAGCAACCGTGGTGACAGTAAGGCAGCATCACAATTCTGCATCTGTTTTATCCCATAATAATCTACTGATAAAACTGACATAGCTTGTGCCGAGAGGATCGCGGGAGTGCCCCCTCTCCTCCCCACCCAAGGATACTTGTTACACTAATACTTGAACGTGTGCCTTACGGTATTCCTGTCTGACTAGCTGTTGTGTTTTATGTACTGGTTTTGAACTTTTTTTTTTTGGTTGGTTGTTTTTTTTTGTTT
>VZTL01060022.1:47772-63084 GCA_013400535.1 Scopus umbretta
TGGAAAAGACCTCCAAGACCATCCCGTCCAATGGTCAACCCAGCACTGCCAAGTGCACCAGTAAACCATGTCCCTAAGCACCACGTCTTTTGAATACCTCAGGGGTGGAGACTCTACCGCTTCCCTGGGCAGCCTGTTCCAGTGCTTGATGGCCCTTTCGCTGAAGGAATTTTCCCCAATATCCAATCTAAACCTCCCCTGGCACCACTTGAAGCCATTTCCTCTCATCCCATCACTTGCTACTTGGGAAAAGAGACTGACCCCCCCGCCCACCTTGCTACAGCCTCCTGTCAGGCAGTTGTAGAGAGCAGTAAGGTCTCCCCTCAGCCTCCTTTTCTCCAGGCTAAACCAACCCAGTTCCCTCAGCCGCTCCTGGTAAGAGCGTGCTTGTGCTCTAGACCCATCACCAGCTTTGTATGGTCGGTTCTGACAGTGAAATTCATCTCTGAGGTAAGGGTGCCTGCTCAGATGCCTATTAGGTGGTAAATGTGTAAGTATGTGTTCTCAGGGCTAAGGTCATTCCTTCCCAGATGAAAACCAGGCAGTAGCAGGTGCCTGGGAGCATGAAAATGGAGGTTTAGAGCAGGCCTTGGAAATCACAGAATCCATGCCCCAATCTGAGCTGTGTTCCGGAAACTCTGAAATCTGAACTTGCACAGTTTGTTCATAATGTCTAACGCAGGAAGATCCACAGCTTAACAAACTGTGCTTAACCCCAGTTGGCAACTAAGCGCCACGCAGCTGCTCAGTCACCACCCCCTTGGTGGCACTGGGGAGAGAATTGGGGAAAAANAAGAGTTGAGATAATTTAATTCCCAATACAATAAAAGCTTTTTATATTAAAAAAAAAAATAGTCAGTTAAAGAAGAGCTGTTTCCGTGCAGTCATTCAGTCAAACCCCAAGTCAGAAGTCTGGCATGCAGCCAGGCGCGAGCCGGTTATTTCCTGCTGCTCCCTGCTGAAGCTCGGCTGCCATGGAGGGGAGGCCCCGTGTGCCTGCAGAGCCATGTGTCCTGTGCCTTATCATGGAATCATCGTTTAGGTTGGAAAAGACCTCCAAGACCATCCCGTCCAATGGTCAACCCAGCACTGCCAAGTGCACCAGTAAACCATGTCCCTAAGCACCACGTCTTTTGAATACCTCAGGGGTGGAGACTCTACCGCTTCCCTGGGCAGCCTGTTCCAGTGCTTGATGGCCCTTTCGCTGAAGGAATTTTCCCCAATATCCAATCTAAACCTCCCCTGGCACCACTTGAAGCCATTTCCTCTCATCCCATCACTTGCTACTTGGGAAAAGAGACTGACCCCCCCGCCCACCTTGCTACAGCCTCCTGTCAGGCAGTTGTAGAGAGCAGTAAGGTCTCCCCTCAGCTTCCTTTTCTCCAGGCTAAACCAACCCAGTTCCCTCAGCCGCTCCTGGTAAGAGCGTGCTTGTGCTCTAGACCCATCACCAGCTTTGTATGGTCGGTTCTGACAGTGAAATTCATCTCTGAGGTAAGGGTGCCTGCTCAGATGCCTATTAGGTGGTAAATGTGTAAGTATGTGTTCTCAGGGCTAAGGTCATTCCTTCCCAGATGAAAACCAGGCAGTAGCAGGTGCCTGGGAGCATGAAAATGGAGGTTTAGAGCAGGCCTTGGAAATCACAGAATCCATGCCCCAATCTGAGCTGTGTTCCGGAAACTCTGAAATCTGAACTTGCACAGTTTGTTCATAATGTCTAACGCAGGAAGATCCACAGCTTAACAAACTGTGCTTAACCCCAGTTGGCAACTAAGCGCCACGCAGCTGCTCAGTCACCACCCCCTTGGTGGCACTGGGGAGAGAATTGGGGAAAAAGAAGTAAAACCTGTGGGTTGAGATAAAGGCAGTTTAATAGGATGGCAGAGGAAGAGAAAAGAATAACGATAGAAGACTACACAAAGCAAGTGATGCCCAATGCAATTGCTCACCACCCGCTGACCGATGCCCAGCCAGGCCCCAAGCAGCCAACGCTGCCTCCCCGCCAACTCCCCCCCCCATTTTCTATACTGAGCGTGACACCATATGGTATGGAATAGCCCTTTGGGCAGCTGGGGTCAGCTGTCTTGGCTGTGCCCCCTCTCAGCTCCTTGTGCCCCTGGCAGAGCATGGGAAGCTGAAAAGTCCTTGACTAGGCTAAACACTACTGAGCAACAACTAAACCATCAGCGTGTTATCAGCATTGTTCTCACACTAAATCCAAACCACAGCACTATGCCAGCTACTAGGAAGAAAATTAACTTATCCTAGCTGAAACCAGGACAGAGCCCCTTCCGCCATTCAGCCAGTCTTTAAGCATTTATTACAGGAAGGACAGTCCAGTTTAATACTCATAAATCAAAGTAGCTTCTGGTTTAGTTCCAGGCACCTGAAAAGACAACGCCTTACGCTCCAGTTTATAACACTGTTCGACAGCAGCTGACATGTCGCGGCCAACTTGCCTTACTTAGCGCAGCAAAGGCAGCCTCGTGGCGCTAACAAAGGGCCACCTTGCTGCGCCCTCATCTGCCTCTGCCTCCCCCGGTGCATAACAAATCCATCACCCGGCCTCGCTCTTGGCCTCGTCTCTTTTGGGCCAGTGTAACTGTTAATACAGCCCAGAATTACGTGGGGTTTTGTAGCTGCAGCAACATACTATTTAGTTCTCCTTAATCCATGGTGCAGTAATATTCTCGTTTCTTCTGCTAGCTGCCTGGCTAGCCAATTAATTCCTAGACCACTTTTTACCATGCTTGTTGAATTTCATCTAGGTTTCAGGCAATTTTTTTTTAAGTTTGTCAAGGTAGTTGTGTAGTTTACTTGTGTTCTCTTGGCCAAAAACTATACACAGTACACAGTACTCTTCCGTTATATCAGTTGTTAAATTAGGGATGAAGGCCAAAGCTCACTCGAAACGTCTCCTTAACTTGATGGCAAATTACATACAACACAGCTTTGTCAGCAGAGATGCAGACCCTTTCTAGTAGCTGATCTTCAAGATCCAAGTTTTTCAAAATGAGCATGTGCATCACCAGTTTCACACTGCCCAAAACCACGCGGTTTTGAAATCTGTGTCTATATGCAAGATGCTGCTGCTGCTGCCGAAGTAAGCTAAACTTTAAAACCCCTGCTCTGAACTACAACGTCTCGCTATCAAAATCCTCGCTAAAGCTCAGATAACTGCTTCTACTGCTGTACTACAACTGAGTAAATTAATCTGGACCGACATCAATGTCTCTTGACAAACTCCACGCTGCGGCCTCTGATCAGCTCCTAGGTGTTTAAAGCTAGCAGTTGGTATTAATCGAGGGGTAGTCCCCAGAGCTCAGGTAGGCCAGGAACTCCTCAGGGCAGCATCTGTCCCTTGGTCACAGGGCAGCTGCTCGTTTTCCTCCGAGTCTTCCAAGAAAAGAGGAGCTCATCCCACAGATGTTCAAACTACGGGCACAAGCAGCAGGCAGACAAACCCCACCGTGACACGCCCCGAGTGGTCTCATCTTTATTCTCCCACAGACCAGGGAAGGGGATACAGAAGAGGATCCAGGGGGGCCTCCTCGCCACCCCGTTCCCCAGGTGTGCAGCGTTTGCAGGGTGGTGCTGGACACCGGCTGTTTGTAAGCAGACTGGCTTTGTCAGGCTGGGCTGCCTCGGCTCGCTGCCGCAGCGGATCTCACAGAAGGCTGGCCTCGGGGTTCTCATGGTCCACGTCACACCAATAAGGAAGCAGGGAAGGAAGGGCAGAGAGTTTTTTTTCCAGGCGTGACCAAAGTTGTGCTGCTAGAAAGCTGTTGCCTTCTGTTGATAAATGGAGCCCATCGGACAAATAGGAAGAGAAATCCTACAGGGGAGGTTAAAACCATGTATTAATGTATTTGCTAGTTGCAAATAGGTGGTCTTGAATAATTTTTAAGGCGGCAGCCAGCTGGTATATATACTGGTTTTATTTTTCACTGTTTGTATTAAAATATTAAGGCAATGTTCTGATGGCCAAAGTCACTGCTATTCATCAGGAAAAGATCACGAGGTTAAGTGATGCAATCAAAACATTGAGTCTACTGCACCACTGAAGAGTCTGCTGCAGGCAGAGCAGGAGAGAAAAAAGATCCAGTGTCCGAACTGGAGCCACCCGCTTACGGGAAGTCTGAAATCCCTGTCGCATGGATGAGTTTGGGTATTTGGTCAGAAGCATCAGCAAGTCACCCGTGCAACCTGGTCTACCTTTGAAGTTAGCCCAATGCTGTGCAGGAGGCTGGACTAGCTGCCTGCAGAGGCTCCTTCCAACCTCAACTATTCCATGTTTCAAAGTCCAAGGAAAAGGTTATTTACGTGTAATGCACCCAGGAGACATTTGCTAACCAAATACAACCGTTAGGTTGTACTAAGCTTTACTTCTCCCAGCCCAGCATGAAGCATTCTGGATTACTTTCTGCCTTCCCCAAAATGTGATGTGGATATATTTTGTACCAATTCAGTGATAATGCAGTGCTACAGGTTCCTCTATGCTAAATTATGCACGTCACAATTCATGACAGTTTCAAAGTTTTTCTCAGGACATCACACCTGATTTTTTTGCATCAGTGTCCAGAGGTCGAGTACATCCGTTCCACAGTCCCTAGCTACCTGAACACAGGCCTGGGCGTATTTCCCAGTGGTGGCGTTGCGGCGATTTAATTTGTCACCTATCGGACACAAAGAAAACATTTAGCAATCATGACTGATCAGTTTGTACAGCACACATGATGCCTATCAGTTTGTTACAGCAGCAGACATACCCAAGTACAAACTAAACCTGAAGGACCTCCATTTAAGTGGCTGGCAGCTACAGCTGGTTTAGTCTCTTTCAGGGCACCTTTTGTTTTTGAGGTATCTGAAAATACGTTTCTTGTTAACAGATGTGTAACAGGCGAGAGAGGCGATGGCACCAAGCACACAGCCTAAGACTTGTTTCTGTGCTGCTCACAGCTTTCGCCTTCTGTCAAGCTTCAGGCGAGATCAGTGCATAGATTTAAAACTCTTCATACACCTGCTGCTAGCACGTAGAATAGAGTTAAGTAAATGTAAAATCTGCTTACAAGCTTGCCTTCTGCTTCCTGGATGACAACAGACATTCAGCACCTCCTTACAGTAGTCTCACTGCAACGTGCTGGTGAAACCGGGGCGCATTTAGGGACAAAGCTTTATCAGCCCTCACGACTGCTACATTTGTGCGCGCAGTTACGCTGGGAGCTGGACGTTCAGTACGTGCTCAGTGCCAGCTACTGTAAGCCAGCCGTTTTGCACAGACCACACTGAAACTCTGGGGCAGGATATTATTATGTTGTTTGTTTGCTGTTGTTTTTTTGGTTTGTTTTGGTTTTTTGATGGGACCTATAATGCAATTCATCAACTCCTGCTCTACTCCTTCCCTTCATCTGATGATTCCCACTTCCTCACGCTGCCACCTCTTTCCTCCCATCATTTCTTTTTATCATAAAAATATCCCCTGCAGCCTCACCGGTCCTTCCCCACCACGGTACATTTCCAAACTCTTGCTTCAACTTTCTTCCTGGTTCAACTCTCCCACAGACTGAGAGGCCCTTCAGTTCATTCAGTCTCCACCACGCAGAGCTCCCGTTGTTGCCAAGTTGCCCGTATTGATCACGACCTCACCTCCCCAGGTGAGGCCCTGCAGTCCTGGCCTTTTCCTATGACTTCTAATCTAGCAGAGTTGATAATTTCTTATTCTCCCTTTGCCTTTTCTTTCTTTGTTAGGATTACTTCTCAACTGTTTCATCTCCTCTTCCATTCTGGAAGCACACAAACACGTGCTTGCTCTCAACGTGCCGCTCTGCAGGAGCATGTGCTGGGTCTATAAGCGAAGAGCAGCAGCCAAAGGAAGTTCAGGGAATATGGGGGTCCCCTGAGGGACTGAGGAGGCCACCCAGTGATTGACCCCGACCTCTACACGTACCCACTCAGCTTAGGAAGGAGAACAGCCAGCAGTGGGGAGCAATGGGTTAGGGGACATTCGGAGACGCCAGATGCATCTGGGTGGGCAGAACTCACCCAACGGAGCTGCCTGGTGCATTGGTGAGGCCAATGCCTACCACCTACAAAAATTCACGGCTAACTGGAGACCCGCAGTGACCGGAAGGTTAACATTACACCCATTTTTAAGAACGGCAAGAAAAAGGACCTGGGGAACTGTCGGTCACTTGGCCTCACCTCAGCCCTGGGAAAGACAGTGGAGTTACCTCCTCTTGGGATTCATTTCCAAACACATGAAGGACAAGAAGGAACTATCAACACAAATATAGCAAAGCCAGAGAGTGCTCGACCAACGCAATTGCCTTTGCGATGAAATGATGACTGTACAGATGACGTAGAGCAGCTCTGACTTTGGTAAGGGCTTTGACTCTGTCTCCCACAGCACTCTTCATTTGGAAGCTGAGTTTCTTTTCGTGCCCCTTTTTGCACATGGATGAATGTTCTTGTGAACATCATCATCCTCACGTTTCACATCTCTCCTTTGCTCTGATATCTATCTGACAAAACTAGAAATAAGCAGAACATTTATCCCAGATACTGGCTGAGGGCAGATGATCTGATACTGCTGCTTATTGTGCCCACAACACTTCATTTGTGGTCCACGGTCTGAGATCACCCTGTCTTTTGTTCCATCCCTAGACAGCACTCTCTTTTAGACAGATGCTGGCAGATTCAACACTGTAAATGCAAGTTTCCTCCCTCCCTACCCCATAAAAAGGCCAGTTTTACGACAAAAATGAACTAACAACATTTAAAAAGTGTTACTTGATAGGTAGGAGCCAGATAAGCAGCATTCATGGTGTGCTCACCTAACAGATCTTCAAAAGGACAATACGGCTGCACGTTTTGCCAACTGTGGCTGTAGCAGCTGTCGTGAGAGCTGGGCACACACACCTGGAAAGGCTGCTCTGCGCCTGACCTATCCCTTACGCCCTACCCAAGGATCTACTGCTGTCACATACACAGTACTGGCCATGTCTGACGTTTGATCTGACCTGCTACTGTCTTACGCGATTTGTGACCATTACTTTAGCACTTTCTTCTCCTTTTCCAACTGAAATATAAAAACTACCCTGCTGGATAGTCCACAGAGCCCAAATTCTGTTTTGCACAGCCATCACTGCTGCAGACTAAAGATCCCTAGTGGAAAGTCATGCAAAACCATAGTCTAATTCAATGCAGTTTAAAAATGAGGTCACCTTCAAATCGTTATCACTTTGACTGAGTACACGACTCAGGACACACAATACCACCTAAATTAAAGAAAACCTTGCAAATACTACGGTGACAGCTCTGTATTTACCTGACTCTAACTCACAAGTCTTTTATAAATGTGCAACAATGGGACAAGCTGTCCAAATGGAAAAGAGGACACGCTCTCAGGAGGTATAAACTGTCGCTGCTGGAGTCAGTGGGATTATGGCAATTTCCACCAGCTGAGTAACACGAAGTAAGCAGTGCTGTTCTGTCTCTATTTTTAGAGTTAGCTTGAACAACGTAATGAGAAGTCATTTAATCACCTTTCGCTTCTTTTTCAGGAAGCTTTTTAGCATCCTTAGAATATGATATTCTCTGGGGATTTTCGAAATTTAAAATAAACCTGGCTAGGCTATTACTGCTTATCCAAATAGATGTGAAGTACGCTGTGACTATTATAAAATTTTTTAAGGCACATAATGCCAAAATTTCTTCCACCATTCATGTTATTTTGCAAGCTGCTAGGACATGACGTAGTCTGCCTAGGACATCTCAGCAAAACCTATGTTCTCAAAGGGCAGCCCCTTCTGTCAGTTTTATGCACAAACAGATCAATCAACACTTTCAGAAGGATGTTACTAATTAGTTGGTAGTTACTCCACAAGCTTATCCAAAAGCTGTTCAGCAAAACAGCCAGCAGTCCTTTTCCATCAACTCAAAGGACACGACTGCAATCTGGTACAAGCACGAAGCTAATCATCTGTCAGCCTGGGATCAGCAACTTAACACTCTGCCAGCAAAATGCAGAAATTCTGCCCATCCATATCATTCTTTTACCTTTCGCAAGACACTTCTTTTCCCATGCTGATTCCTGAAGAGGTGGTGGCGTTATCAAAATAATCCTGTCTTCAGTGACATCTACTGACTTCAGATACTCTATCATGCTCTTTAGGTTCGCAGCATATTCCTCCAAAGGAACGTGTTGCTTGGGGTTCAGATCTGTTAGGGGATGGCGCATACACATTAGCGATGTTACACTGCTTACAGATTTATTACACCATATAACATGCTTTTTTAGACAGTGTAGGAATGTGGGAAGTCATTTTCAGTAAGCAGTTCACCTCAACCACTGATTCAGGAGGTGTTGTGGGAAAATGCCGTTGCTTGATATCCAAAGCAGACAAATCGAGAGTTTAAACACAGCGCTTCCAACTACTGCAAATGAGGGACAGGGGAAAAGAAATCTCTTTTTTTTTTTTCCCCAAAGATGCTTTGTCTTGCAACACTGTATCTCAGTATAAGGGCACATAACCACCTCAAACTTCACCTGAAACAAAACCTAAGATTTTTCACTCTCTTGGATGCAGAGAAAAATGTTAAGATTCTCATGGACGTACAGGCAGTCCTTTGTGAACTGAGGTTATAATTTTGATTAGACTAGCTCTGTGTGCTGCTATGTTTATCTTAAAGAGAATCCAAATGCTACCTTCCCTCATTTCCTCAACCCATCTGCCAAGAACCCATGTGACTGCTTTAAAGGCAGAAAAATCAGCTAGATGCCCAACTCCAATTTTAGGTGACGGATACACAACTAAATAGTGAGCACCCTGAAATTTACTTTTAATACTAAAACTTGGTGAGAGGGAGAGAAATAGAAGGCACTGCATGGTTTAAATACAAATCAAATGATTGAAAACAATCCACTGTAAAAATGAAAAAAGGGCAACTGCTTTGCAGAGAAGTGGCAGGAAAAGTCTGTGTAATGTTCTGACTTTTCTGCTAAACGGTAAAACTGTCTTAAGAGAACAGGTCACAGAAAAAAAGAAGAAAGCTACCATACCTTTCAAAGCACTGTCATTGGCTCCAAAGAAAATAGTAACGGCAACAGTACTCTCAGCACCAGTACTTTTACTGATCAGTCTTGGAAGGATCAGTTTAGCCCACCTGGTGTTGTATCCTGAGAGCCCACGGTTCACAACATCACATTTTCTGAAACAAAGACACATATCAAAAATAACATCTCTCCTCTGCCCACCAGAACAAAACTTGGGAAGTTTTGAATCATTCTGTCAGGGTACCTGTCTCCGTCCCTCTCAGAAATGACAAGATTGTCACAGGAGTTTTCAGTGGGATTATAACTTTATGTTTTGAAAGCACACCCACAGACTGCATATGTAGTATTTAGCTGACACTTAAACTATGAAACTAGAACAACAATCTTGACAATCACAAAGGATTTTTTTCTTTCCACTCAAGCTTTGAGTGGAAAGAAACACCCAGTGAGTATTTCCACTGGTATTGGGTTAGATTGGATATTAGAAAAAATTTATTTGCTGAAAGCAAACATTGGAACAAGTTGACCAGGGAGGTGGCAGAGTCACCATCCCTGGAGATGGTGGTTGATGGTTGGACTAGATGATCTCAGAGGTCTTTTCCAACCTTAATGATTCTATGGGCATGTTACCAGTAAGGCAGTTCCACTTCAATAAATAAATAAATGTTAATAAATAAATCTACATTAAATATTAACTTGTGTTGGTTTTCTTTTAGAAAAGCTGCAAAACTTCTTGCAATGCTAGAAATTGCTTTTGAAATTTAAGCTCTTACCTGACCAGTCTCTCAGCAATGGATGCCCCCCAGCCATTTTCTTGGAAGGAGTACTGAAAGCAAGGAACATGGTTAGACCCTCACTGGAAGAACTCGCTCCCCAGCAGGTCAGTCCCACCACCGGCACCCTCCCTCCTCAAAAGCTTTTCCCCCACGGCCTCTCGGCCTCTCACACTGCTGCGGCAGCGCTTCCTCCCTCCCTCCCTGCCTGCCCTGTCCCTGCAGAGGTCAAACAGCCCTGGTCTTACCTAGGCACAGGACTGGCATCAGAGGCTACGCGGGACCATGCCTACAGAGGGACGGACCTGTGGTCCCTTCGTAATCAAAACTGACTGCTGTCAAGCTGTAGTTTCGTTGTGGCTGGTGAGGCTTCCCGCCCCATTTTCTACTTTATTTCTAAAATCCTTTCACTGTGCCTTTGTTCTGGAGAGCACGTCTCAAAAATCCTCACTCCGCATGCTGCTTTGGAATGCAGTTTGATACCTACCTCTTCTAGTGGTAGAAAAATTAATCCCTTCTTATTCCTACTGCTGCACCATCCTCCCTGTTTCAATGCTCTGCCTGTTCACAGGACTGCACAGCGAGCTGGACAACCGACCTCCCGTGAAAGATAACCTTTGTCTTCAGCCAAATCTGTTTTCATCAGAGCAGCTCGGTGACCCACTCCACCATGCAACCCATGCAACAGAAGGCAGGGACCCAAAATAAACACTAAAAAGCCGGCACTGCCTCCAAAGGGATGTCCCCCGAGCCACGGTCCGGTCCCACCGACGCAGAAGGTGCCTCCTGGGCGGGCGGGCTCGCACAGCCGGGCTGCACCAGGACCGGGACAGGGCGGAGCGCAGGGCTCAGTACGGACAACAGGCTGTCCTCCCCGCCTTGAAAATGCCACTGCCGCCAAAGCACCAGAAGCTACGTTTTTACCAGGTCACGCTTCTAACGCAGGAACTCTACCAGTCTCTGCAAAATGGCTCTAAAGCTCAGAAAAGACCACCAGGCGTGAAAGCTGCTGGAACGCTCGGGCGGCCGACCCAGCAGGGCCGTGACCGCGCCGGGCCGCGCTCCCGTCTGCCCGCGCTCCGTCCCGCCTGCCGCCGCCCCAAGGGACCGGCTGCCCCCCGGCAGGCNCCGCCCAGCGCCCCCCGCCCCTCACGCTGGCTGAAAGCACACCTGGGAAAACATGCGTCATTTTAAAGTTTAAGATTTTCCTCCGTTCCGAGGAGAGTTTTCCTTTTTAAGAAAAGGCGGTTATCTCCTTCGGAAGACGTCACGCTCAGCTAGCTAACGCCATACAATTTGGGGAAGAAAGCTGTCCCTAATTCTGCTGATACTAATCATACACTAACTAATACCGCTATAAAGATTATCGGGTGCCAATTTAATGAGCTGAGAAAAGAGGAGAAAAAAAAAGTTGCACGTACAAGGGAAATACAACCTTCCTTTGTAGAAAACTCCCTTTCTGCGGACATTTTTCAGCATGATTTACTGTTTGGCAACAAGCCCAGCTAACGCAGAGCATTACATTTCTCTTTGAAATTCCCGTCTACATCCTGCAGTTTGTGACACCCCGTTTCACCAGCACCGAGCGACGGGGCCGTCAGCGGGAGCAGAGGCGCGCCGGCTGCCACGGAAAGGGTGACGGGAGCCATTTGCGCTCGCGGCTGTTACCGGTCATGAGCGCCGACTTCGCTTGAAGCCGATTTTGTTCCTCTAGTCCAGTTAACGGCAATGCCTGCGTGCACAGTTTTAAAGCTCCAGTTAACCCTGGTATGCAAACGTGGGTTCCATTCTAAACATGTTCAAGCCCCCTTTGACTTCAAGCAGATACAAGCATGCAGGTAAGTGCTTCCTTGAGAGGAGCACAATGATATACAGGCTTTATCCTGAGCATACGCAAACCCAAACCATCCGATCTATTATCCTCCAACTGGCTGTTAACCTTCAAAAATATAAATCTCTCTCTTGGGTAGGTTAAAAATTTTTTCTTATTTCTTGTATGTGCACATAAGAAAAAAGAACATATGCACACTTTGCCTGATTTTATTATGATCTGTATGGACAAATGTAGTTGCTATAAGGTTGCTCATCCATTATTTGAAATAACTCAGCAGTTTCAGTGTCACAGAATTGATACGTTTGACTTACTGCAGAAAAAAATTTATTTACTCTTAAAAAATAGTTCAAATAAACTGAACATTTAAAAGACTTTTATGATGTGTCCTAGGTATCTACAGAGGTCAGTATACTGGGCTGAGAGCATCATAAAGCCTCTGCGCAGCCAGTTCCACCATTTCACGAAGGGACTCGTCATCTTCACTTCCTGGCTCACAGTCAACTGTCTGGGAACAAAAACAGAAGTATGTTAGAACACCTAGCACTTCATATTCCTTTTCAGCATGTGAAGAATGCACATAAGGGGAAATTAAAAAGTAGTCATGCAAATTGAAAAAAAGTTATCAAGAGCGGCACTGTATGTTTTTAAATGGTCTGCCAACATGTAGAAGAGTTCAGAGAAAACTTCTGCCAGTCCTGCTGACAAACAAGAAGCTTAATCTCGAGTTTTATGTTTGAATAATAACTTGTTTCAAAACTACTATGTAAAATGCATNAGGGTGCAGTGAGGCGGGTGTCAGTCTCTTTTCCCAAGTAACAAGTGATGGGACAAGAGGAAACAGCCTCAAGTGGCTCCAGAGGAGGTTTAGAGTGGATATTAGGAAAAATTTCTTTACTGAAAGAGTGGTGAAGCCTTGGAACCGGCTGCCCAGGGAGGTGGTAGAGTCACCATTCCTGGAGGTGTTCAAAAAACATGCAGACATGGCACTCCGGGACATGGTTTAGTGGACATGGAGGTGTTGGGTTGATGGTTGGACTAGATGATCTTAGAAGTCTTTTCCAACCTTAATGATTCTATGATTCTATAAGATAGTATTTACACCAAAATAAAACCCCAAAGAGATTCATTTATCCCTAAAACAAGTTTTCCTAAAGAAAGATGCCCACCCCAAACAAGCAAGTTCATCAATATTCAACCCAATCCCCTGACTGCTCTATCTCAAATGGCAGCATTTCCATAATAATACTATTCTTCATCCTATGGACTGTCTAGCCTCCAAGACTGTACCTTCTCTAATTCAGTAGCACCTTGTTACTTTTCTGAACAAGTAACTCCTTTCAACCATACAGGTTTGGGGGGGTGGGGGGAGCCATTTAAAACTACACAGGTTTTTTATTTTAAAACTACTAAGTTTTATACGAAGCTACATATGCACATAAAGAAGGACAGATGTACGTGTGTAACAGAAGAACAAAGTATGTAAAATAAGTATTACAAAGATACACACTGTTGCAGTTGAGTTGCCATTAGGGCTTCTGTCAGTACACAAGTCTCTTAGCAACAATGACATATATAAGTATAATATTATATGAAAATGAAACCTAACTTCTTGATTAAGCAGTACACATTTTTTTCCAGTCTCGTTAATTTTTCTCTATGGCAAGAGCTCTTTTCATCAGTCTTGTATTTTTCTGTACTACGTATACATTGAAATGTAGCATATGTTTATTAAAAAAATAAAAAAATGACACAGCAAGCACTGTGTGTTAACCACAGAATTGTAACTCACTATCCTCTTCAGATAATTAACATTCACTTGTTTTGTTTCAATAGGTAACAAATTTTGCACAGGTACCAACCTCCTCTTCTGGGTCTGTAGAACACTTAAAACATGTGTTGTGGTCCCTAAGGACAGCACCCGAGAGCTACTCCAGTGTAATATCTTACTACTGTGGATAGTGGTAATACATTATATAGTTTTAATACGTTATTACTAATGACAGAAAGCCAACCCATTAAAATGCTTAAGGAGACGAAGGATGTGGTTTTGACCATTCTTTACAGTTCCCCATTGTTTGAATAACTAGGTGTGATAGCTTCTTAAAGCAGCCTTCTGACATGCATGACAGCCAATTCTGAGTCTAGCTAGTAAATCAATTATTTCTTTTTGTGAGTATTTCATGCTTTCAATTTAGCTACAAAAGGATCAAGGTGACCAAGAAAGTTTTATTAGCATCATTCCTACTTGGTGATTATTCAGTCATTCAGACCAGAGCCTGTGTTTGAAGAGCATTAAAAAAAAAAAAAAAAAAGGGGGTTAAATCCATTTCTCCTCTACAATCTTTCTTTATTCATTTTTATAAAAGTAGAGAGCTGCTGAAAAATACTGGGGTTTCTTCCAAATTTACTGCATTTGTTACATAAACACTGCTAGCATTTTTCTAATGAAGAAAACTCTCTAGCAAATGCTTCTGTAACAAACTCAGTAAACTCAGCTTGCAGGCTGGCTCAGCATTTCTCTCAGAAAGGCTGGGTACTGATCGGCCGATGAGAATGTCAATGAAATTTATGGATAGTGAATAGGCTTAAGCTGTTTTGACACCAAATACAAAAACATTTCCTTAGCAAATGGGTACATGATATTCTAGGCAGCACTGTATACTAGACTGGAGACTCACCTCCGCTAAACATAGCGCACACAAAAGCAACTGCTTTGCTCTACATACCCGAGTGTCCAGTGAAATGTTCGCAGTCTTTCCATCAACCGTGATGCACAGGACAGAGCCGTCTTTTGAACTCACACAGTCCTCTCCAAACATATCCCTAAAACAAAGATCTATGCATGTAAGACGTGGCCAAACAGCAAGCGCACGCTCTTCTTTCTGTTGATCCTAGGCTTCCAAAGGCATTTTGTCAGCAGAGTATCTCCTTTCAGCAACTATTATTTAACCCACTCAGATACAATTAACAAATACCAATCTAAATTATTATGAGAGCGGGTGTCACATAACAGTAAGTATTTTACCAAAACTCAGTCTCCTCATAAGTGAAGGAAAGGATTCCTTTGATTCCAAAGGAGGTAAAAGTTCTACCCAAATAATAGAACATACATCAGAGTAAGTTTTAAAAGAGAAGTGATCCAAAATGGTATTCTCAAAAGCATTTGTAGCATAATTTTGGGAGACAACATTAAAAAAAAAAAAAAAAAAATCGCTTCTGGAAGAAATAACTAGGCCTTGTATTTAAAATTTTAATGATGCTGAGAACTTTTTTTACTGCACCTCTTACTTAATTCCTGGCCTTTACAGAAATTAGACTGAATTAAATTTGCACAAAGTATTTTTAAGTAACTGTATCTTTAAAATGTATTATACTAAAATTATTGCATTTGCATGGTTAACAGTGATCATTTCAGTTTAGAAAAATATATGCCAACTTACTGAAGCATGATCTCCATTCTCTTCCTATACACTTCCATATCTACTTTTTTGGAAATCTTATGTACTGCAGCTGAAAAGAAAAAGTCATTTTACTTTCACAGACATTTGCTGAGAGGGAAAATTGGCTAATTGATCCAGTCTAGTTCCTAATTCACTTTCATGATAAACAATCTAAAAGATATGTAAGATTGTCCTCGTTTCAGCTGGGAT